>JAVKPL010010061.1:0-42053 GCA_032173675.1 Gastrolobium villosum | reverse complement strand
TCTGATTTCGAAGTCATCAATATAATTTTTAAGTTGAAATCGGAGGAAATCTAAACATTAATATTTTGGATGATGTATGTATATTTATCATATATTGACTAATGTGAATAATTATTTTCTTAATAAAAAGCTAATTCTAGAAAAACAAATCAGGAGTAAATGATATCAATTATTTGTCATATATTTTTCATCCAATAGGGGAGTAAATGGTCGGCCGGCTATGTAGCACCGATACGACACGACATGACACTTCGACACGTCAATCCTAAAAAATTATGGATTTCGACACGTTGGGACACGTTTTAATATTAAATAATATTTTAATTTATATAGTGTATATGAGAGATATATAATATCAGATAGAGAGAACAAATCATATTAGAGAGAGATCAGAGAGAATGAGATACAACAAGAGCGTAATAGAAATTGACAACAATGATGCTGAGATTATCTCTTATCTACTTAAGGGGGAAAAAGACAAAAAAGTAAAATTGATATGATTAGGTGGAAGCTTTATTAGTATATTTTAATTTTTTTTAAATTTAAAAAAATTAAAAAAATTTTAAACAAAATTAAAAAAAAAATTATGAAAATGTCATTTGACCGTGTCGGACACGGTCAAATTCGCGTGTCGGAATGGTCAACGTGTCGGAAAAAGTCAATCGCGTGTCCGACACCGTGTCGGAGCGTGTCACCATGTCGGAGCATGTCAGACCCGACTCTTCCTGTTTCATTAAGTTACGATTCGTGTATTATATAGTGTCAAATATTATAAGTTTAGATATCATAACAAGTCTAGAAAGTAGAATATAAGGTCTTGGCTATAAATCTTATTATAGGTGGCTTGTTCATTTACCAGCCGGATAACATTATCCCCTTCTGTTATGAGGTGGAATGTAACTTTGGCAGACATGCGCACACAGGCATGGAAATCTGTATGCAAAGGTACAAGAAGGATTGAAAAAACATATTCAGAAATGCTGGTTGCACCAGTTCCACATGCAAAACAATTTTGGTTGAAGATATTGATCAGCTTATGCATGCAATTCAGCCAAGTTCTACAAGTTTCCTGATCACATTCACAGCTGCATGTTGTTGGTTCAAGTGGCTGTGGCTCATCATGGTTTTTTTATTGAACTATGACATAGGCTTGATGAATTACAAATGTACTTCACACTGCATAACTTCGTTGAATGATATTTGTAAAAATACATTTGGATATTGTTCTGGATGGTCCAATCACCTAATAGGCCCAATCAGCCTATCGCCCAGGGGGTCCAAGCCGCCCTAACGGGCCAGCCACCCCAGCGGCCCAACGTCTCAGGTCCAAGCCTCTTACCAGCTCCATGTTAGCCCTAAGGGCTGACGTGGACCCTCGCATCCACCGAGGGAGCATCACTCCCAAGAGATACACCAAAATGTCCTACCTTGGGACATTAACCACCAAAGGCAATCGCCGCAGACATCACAAAGGGAAACTCTCCCTTTGCCCAACACTGGCATCGCCAGTGACAGGGGACGCAGCGCTGCCACCACGTCAGCGCCTAAACCGCCCAACACTGCTACCATAGGAGTGTATCCCAAGGAGAGTTGACCATCCTCTCTGATCTGTCCGCACCATGATCACTATAAATAGCCCCCAGGGGGCACAACTGAGAGCATGTTATGTATCGTTATTAGCCTATTACTTCAATTCTCTTACAGCTTTATACTTGTATTGATTATCTGCTTATACTTGGGATAGTACCTTGTGGCCTGGTCATTACCAAAGTCATGGGTATCGCCCATACAGTGATCATACACCCTATAAGGGAACATAGTGGGCTTATAGATTCCAACGGTACATTGGCGCCGTCTGTGGGAAACTATAAACTTCTATTCTCATTCTTTAACCAGCTGAAAAAGAACATCCCATTTCCCGTTGAACAAATATGGCCGTCACTAGAAGAGCTGAACAAATGAGAGCCGGGACCCCAGAAGGCCATGTACAATCGGCCCGGTCCGACTCCCCACCATCCATGCACTCTGCACCAGTCGTACAAGCCGGCAATGTTCCCCTCGCCCCAGTTTTGCGACCAGTGAACCCCCCATTGCTTGTGACCAACGAAAGAGAAGCACAGGTTAACCGCCAGGTTACGATTCGAGAAGCAAAAGGAGAAAACGTTCCCACACAACCCCCACCACCTGGCGTCCATTACGGTATGCCATTACCGGCTACCGGTCCACCACCAATCTTCCCAGCATATCAACCCCGACCTGCTCAGAGCCAACCCTTACCTTTTTACCATGATTACCACGCCCAGGCCGCTATTATATATCCTAACAGGCCCCATGGCCAAAATCCACTCACGCCTTTCCCCGCACACTACCCGTTCCACACTTACCCGATACCACCCTACAACGCTGTGATCCCACAACCCCAATATCACCCCACGCAACCACAAGTTGCCCCACAACCCCAGGGGTCGTTCATGAACCCTGGTCAACCACAATGTGTCGGCCAACAAGGCCCTGCTCTCTCTTATTCCGTGGAAGCCCCAGTCGCACCACGCCAACCCCTTGGTCAGCAAGTGCATAACCCAGACCCACGGGTAACACCTGCTACTACCTCAGGGCGGAATAAACCGCTGACTGACATCTTGCGCTTGACCCCCATACCTCTCGGTTTCAAAGGCCCATCCAACATAATCACCTACATTGGAGATTCTGACCCCTTCGAATGGATTCAAAATTTCGAAGCGGCGATGACCCTTCATGGAGAAACTGACCTCCTCATGTGCCGAACTTTCCCGACACTTCTCGGCGGAAGAGCTCTAACTTGGTATACTATGTTGCCAACTGGCAGCATCTCTTCTTGGGACGACTTAGCCTACAAATTTCAGGCTCACTTCGCCACCAGTCTCCCGGTACCCAAGTCCGTTCATTCACTTGAAAAAATCAGACAACAATCCGGCGAGTCCCTCAGGGCGTTCCTTGACCGCTTCGACAAAGAAGCTTTGCAAGTACAAGGCCTCGATCCCAATGTGCAAGTACATATACTCCTTTCAGGTTTAAGACAGGGCGCGTTCGCTTACGAACTAGCCCGCCACGAGATAACCGATTTGGAGGGAGTAAAGAAGAAAGCCCAGGAGTTCATGCGAATCGAGGAGTACAAAGGTAGTAGGACCGATGACTCATCGCACAGCCTGGCCCCAAAGCAGACCAAAGGCAGAACCGAGGGCGATGAGGAGAACAAGACTCAGAACTCTTCCCGAGGAACCGGACGCCCATCAGGGCGAGGTCAGACAGGACGACGTCCTCATAGCGTCAACCAGACGGATTACAAAGAAGGTCAGAAAAATCCGCCCCCACGACCGGATCAAGACAGAGAGACCGCCGTCTACTGCAAGTTCCACCGCAGCAACGGCCACAGCACGGAAGATTGCAGACATTTGAAGGAGGAGATTGATGAACTCATTAAAGGTGGAGCACAGCGACGGACCAATGAAGGCACCCGCGGTGACGGACCGGCAAGGCGACATCACGAGTGCAGTAGATCTCCGGAAAGAAATAATCAATCCCGATACCGGTCACGCCATGACCGCCCTAGAATAACAGAATCCCCAAGAGGCCACAACCCACCTCCCAGCCCACGCCACAGGAGCAGAAGAGACGAAGATGATGAAGAAGACTCCGCCGTCATCAAACATGGAGTGATTAACATGATTTCTGGCGGCCTGAGTGGAGGAGGAGAAACCTCCAACGCCAGGAAAAAGCATCTGAAGCAGTGTCTGGCGGTGGCTGTGAAGGTCATCAATAAAGCCAAAACCAATCCAGGCCCCGCCAAACCCAAGATCATTTGGGATAGCGAAGATCTAGGCGATGTCCTCCCAGGGCATGACGAGCCCCTAGTCGTTCAAGCAACAATCGTCAATTTTGGCATTAACAGAGTCTTTATTGATCACGGCAGCTCTGCCGATATTTTGTTTCTCCCATATTTTTCAGCGTTAGGATTCACAACTAACGATCTGACCCCTGTTTCAGGAGAACTTTCAGGTTTCAATGCAACGACTACCAAACCGCTAGGTATGATAAACCTACGTTTATCATTGGGAACGCCACCAACTTCAAAATCCGCTGACATCCAGTTCCTGGTGCTTGACACCCCTTCAGCATACAACGCCATACTTGGTAGAAGGATGTTTGCGGCGTTCGAGGCAAGCGTTTCTCACCCACATCTAGCAATAAAGTTCGTGGCAAAAAATAACAAGGTAGCAACGGTGAAGGGCGATCAGCTGGTCGCCAGGAGTTGCTACAACATATCCCTAAGGCCAGCTACAAGAGTTACATCCAGAACTCCACCAACCCAGCAGCGAAATTTCACCCCGGCGAGCAGCCCACCCAAGAACACGATCGAAGGTGACCAGTGTCTCTTGGTAGAGTTCGATGCAAGAGACGACCCCAAAATAGAACATGCAAGGCCTACACCCGATGGAGCTTTAGAGCACGTCATCCTTGGCGACCCCGACCAAACGACAACCATCGGGGCGACAATGCACCCCGGCACCAAAGATGAGCTCATTAAGCTGCTCAAACGGAACAAGGACCTGTTCGCCTGGAAACCTTCAGACATGCCAGGAATTGACCCTGAAGTCTGCTGCCACCGATTATCCGTTGATCCTAAAGCCAAACCCATCGCTCAGAAAAAGAGGAAGTTCGGGCCTGACCGACAAAAGATCATTGATGAGGAGGTTAAACGACTGCATGACGCCGGTTTCATCCGAGAGATCAAATACACCACGTGGTTGTCCAACCCCGTGTTGGTTAAGAAACCCAATGGGGCGTGGAGAATGTGTGTTGACTACACTGACCTCAACAAGGTGTGCCCCAAAGACGCGTACCCATTCCCCAGCATTGATCAACTAGTTGATAACGCATCAGGGTTCAAAATGTTGTCTTTCATGGACGCTTACTCTGGCTACAACCAAATCCCTCTGCTTGAGGAAGACCAAGACAAGACGGCGTTCATCACTCAGAACGCCAACTACTGCTATACCATGATGCCCTTTGGCCTAAAGAACGCCGGAGCAACTTACCAGCGCATGATGAACACAGTGTTCAAAGACCTAATCGGCGACAGCATTGAAGTGTACATTGATGACATGATCGCCAAGTCAAGAGACCCAGGCCAGCACTTGAGCGACCTTGAAGGCGTATTTGAGAGGTTGAGAAAGTACAACATGCGCCTCAACCCCAGCAAGTGCGCCTTCGGGGTCCCCGCAGGAAAATTCCTGGGCTTCATGCTCACCGAAAGGGGCATTGAAGTCAATCCTGATAGGTGCAAGGCGGTCATTGAAATGAGAAGCCCACAAACCATCAAGGAAGTCCAACAGCTAACCGGAAGGCTCGTGGCCCTCACGCGATTTCTAGCAAACTCGGCTCATAAGTCCCTCCCTCTCTTCGGCCTACTCAAGAAGATAGTCACCTTTCAATGGACAGAGGAGTGCGAAAAAGCATTCCAAGAGTTTAAGAAAGCCCTCTCTTGCCCACCAGTCCTCGCCAAGCCAAACAGTGTACAGACCCTTTACCTATACCTTGTCGTCGGCAACGAGGCGGTTAGTGCAGCTCTTATCAAAGACTCTAAACCGGAAGGGCAGAAGCCGGTTTATTTCATCAGTAAAGTACTACAAGGCGCTGAGCTTCGATACCAGCAAGTCGAAAAGGTCGCCTTCACACTCATTTTTGTTGCCAGACGCTTGAGACCGTATTTCCAGTGCCACCCGATCACGGTCAGAACTAACCAGCCAATCCGCCAAGTCCTCCACAAGCCCGACCTCGCAGGAAGGATGATGTCATGGGCGGTAGAATTATCGGAATACCAGATCACTTACGAGCCGCGTACCGCCATCAAAGCCCAAGCCCTTGCAGACTTCATCGCTGAAATGACGCACTTCAACCCGCCAGGCGACCAAACAACTGACGCCAGCCAGCCAGCAACATGGAAACTATTCGTTGACGGTTCCTCCAACGCCAAAGGTTCCGGAGCGCGCATGATAATTGAAAATCCAGACGGCGTATCCACAGAACACTCGTTAACATTTGAGTTTAGCACGACCAACAATCAAGCAGAGTACGAGGCAATGATAGCTGGCCTAACTCAGGCAAAAGAGATGGGTGCCCAACATCTT
The DNA here is from genome assembly GCA_032173675.1 of Gastrolobium villosum. Taxonomy (NCBI): domain Eukaryota; kingdom Viridiplantae; phylum Streptophyta; class Magnoliopsida; order Fabales; family Fabaceae; genus Gastrolobium; species Gastrolobium villosum. Next base: position 35,886 of record JAVKPL010010061.1, on the reverse strand, counting down.
AAGGTGTTTAGCGACTCCCAGTTGGTTACCTTCCAGATCTCGGGCGAATACCAGACTAAAGGACCACTGATGTGCAAATACTTGAAAAAGGTCAAAGAGCTACTCCAATCCTTTGAAAGCGTGGACGTGGAGCACATCAGGCGTGCAGATAACGCCAGGGCCGATATCCTCGCCAAATTGGCGAGCACTAAAAGCCCAGGTAACAATCGGTCAGTTATTCAGCACAATTTTCCCGACCCATGCATAATCATAAGCATTACTGACGTCGCCACTGAAGTCGCGGAAGAGACCTGGATCACGCCCATCATAAACTACCTGTCAGCTGGGATCCTACCTCCCAACCCAAAAGAAACTAAGAAGGTCGTTCGGAGGAGTGCCCACTTCTGCATCGTTCAGGGGCGCTTGTACAAAAGAGGGATTTCAGTCCCACTTCTGAAATGCATCGTTCCTAATGATGTACAGTATATCTTGGAGGAGATTCATGAAGGGATCAACGGCCACCACATGGGCGGCCACTCCTTAGCAAAAAAAGCTCTACGAGCAGGGTTTTACTGGCCAACAATGGAAAAGGATGCACGGGAGCACGTCAAAAAGTGCGATAAATGCCAGAGATTCGTGGACATACACAGAGCTCCACCAGAAGAGTTAACATCAATCACATCGCCATGGCCATTCTACAAGTGGGGAATCGACATCTTAGGACCTTTCCCCATGGCTGCATGGCGAATCCAGTGGCTGCTGGTCGCAATAGACTACTTCACCAAATGGGTGGAAGCCGAACCATTGGCTACCATCACATCCCAGAAGGCCAGGAAGTTCTTTTGGAGGAGCATAGTTTACCGTTTCGGTATACCCGGCGAGGTGATCACAGACAACGGCACCCAGTTCACCGATGGCAAGTTCCGTGAGTTAATGAAAAACTTGCAAATCCGACACCACTTTGCCGCAGTGGAACACCCGCAATCCAACGGTTTAGTGGAGTCGGCCAACAAGATGCTGACCAAGGGGATTAAAAAGAAACTTGAAACGCACAAAGGAGCATGGGTTGACAATCTCAACAATGTATTGTGGGGATACCGTACGACGACCCAGTCTTCCACCCAAGAAACGCCTTTTAGGCTAACGTATGGATCAGAAGCAATGATCCCTGTGGAAATCGGTGAATACTCATGGAGGCGTGACCATGTCGCCGAGGTCGCCAATGATCAAAACTTGGCAGAAGCGTTGGATTTGCTTGACGAGATTCGAGAACATGCCATACAAAATGACAAGCTCACTAAAGACAAATCAGCCACCTATTACAACAAGAGGGTGGTTCATCGGAAGTTTGAAGCTAAAGACATTGTTCTGAGAAGGGCGGACGTTGGAAACAAAAACGCCCGAGAAGGCAAGCTCGCCCCAAATTGGGAAGGACCATACCGAATAGCAAACGTGCTAGGAAACGGAGCATACTCCTTAGAGACGTTGGATGGGAAAGCAATCCCGCGAGCATGGAACGCTGACAAACTCAGAAAGTATTATAGTTGATACACCATGTAACAATCTCTGCACTCTTTTCCTTTCCTAAGTTTTTATCCCAATGGGTTTTACTAGGAAAGGTTTTTAACGAGGTAGAACTTTCAATAAACAATCTTCAACTCATGTTACTGTTGTTAATATGGTTTGGCCAAAAAAAGGGACGGTTCTCACCCCCGCCAAAGTTGGACTGAGACGGATCTCACCCCCAGCCAACGCCCAAAAACGGGACGGTTCTCACCCCCGCCAAAGTTGGACTGGGACGGTTCTCACCCCCAGCCAACGCCCAAAAACGGGACGGTTCTCACCCCCGCCAAAGTTGGACTGGGACGGAACTCACCCCCAGCCAACGCCTAAAAACGGGACGGTTCTCACTCCCGCCGCAGTTGGACTGGGACGGTTCTCACCCCCAGCCAACGCCCAAAAACGGGACGGTTCTCACCCCCACCACAGTTGGACTGAGACGGTTTTCACCCCCAGCCAACGCCTAATAACGGGACGGTCTTCACCCCCGCCGCAGTTGGACTGAGACGGTTCTCACCCCCAGCCAACGCCTGATAACGGTACGGTCCACACCCCCGCCGCAGTTAGACTGGGATGTTTCTCACACCAACCAACGCCCAACGCCCACACTAGGACTAACGACAATTTATTAAGTTAGTAAACATTTCATTCAAGGCGCGCAAAGTTCAAAGTTATTAGCAAAGAAAGAAGCCCGAGGCGGACAAGAGCACAAAGAGAGAAAAAGACATTCATTACTGGCAAAGAAGAAACCTGAGGCTGACATGCCAGCCGCGGTAAAAAAAAAAAAGTTATACAAGTTATAGAAGATATTCTATACAAGCTATACAGTCCTCTCTTCCGGATCCTTCAGCGCCTCAGTTCCACCAGTCGCCGACTGATCAAAATTCAGTTCGCTGCCATCACCCGCCACTTCAGGCTCCTCACGCCCACCGTCCACCCTTCGGTCATCCTCGCCATCGGAAATCGGGAGCGCCCCTCTTGCCCCTTCATCATCATCAGTTTCAGGCGCTTCCTCAATAACCTTCATGACGCCGCCATCCAGCCGCTCGACCATTTTGCCATCCTCGACGTCGTAGGCAGGATCAAACCCCGCCAAATCAGCGCCAGGATACCGGACGACAACTTGCTGGAGAGCGTTGGTAAAAGCTTGAGACATCAGGCTGGCGAGGGCCTCCTCCAACTTCTCAACTTGACCTAAGGCCTTGTTGAGATCTTCATCTTTTGCATGAAGACGCCCCTCGGTCACGAACAGTTTAGCAGCCAACTCATCCTTCTCCGTCAGGAGGATCCCCTTTTCCTTTTTGGCGTCCTCCAACGCCTTGCTTAAGGTGGCTTTCTCACCTTTCAGACGCTTCATATCATCGTCAACGCTGGCCTGCCGCGCCATCAACGTTTTGATAGAAGCATCCTTGTCAGAAAGCTCCTTGCCAAGCCGCCCCACATCAACAGTAAGGGCATCCACTTGTCGCCCAAGATCGTCAAGGCGATCTGCCTGCACGGAGCACTTCTCATCCACCGCCAAGGCAATCTCCTGCATTGCAAAAATGTGGCCAACAACCACCTGAGTACAATCCAGTAATTGTTGGCGATCAAGGTGCGACGGGGCCAGCAAGTTGGGACGTCCTATGTTAGGATATCCATGTGAATGATCCCTTTCCGACAGAGAAAGGGCGCTCGAGACAGAAACCGGAGCAGCGGCAATAGCAGAATTGTGGGGCGCTACCGGAACCTGATCGCCCTCAGTCGAAGGGGGATCGGTTACCCGATCACTACCGTTCGAAAAACCGTCAGCTTCAACCTGACCCTGGCGCGAAGATTTGGACGGTCGAGTCGGTGAAAGGCTCGCAGACGCGCCACGTTTCATGCTAGGACCTCCCAGGCCAGGCGACCCGCTGCCTAACGTAGAATCACTAGTCGAGGAGTTGCCAGCCGCCCCCGTCGCCTCCCTAATAATCGGCATAGTGGCTCTCCTCTTCAGTTCCTCCGCAGGAATGTCCGCGGCAGAACGAACCTTCCCCTTCTTCTTCAGGGCCACCGCCTTGCCCTTACTCGTGTCCTTCGAAGCAAGAGTAGGTTGAGCTGGAACAACTTCACCCTGGCGCGCCCGCAGCTTTGCAGCCGCCTCACGAGCAAGCCTTAAAGATTCAGACGCCATGTTCCCAACTGCAAGTCAAAGCAAAGACAAAGGAAAGTGTTAGAAGTTACAAATAAAGTAAAGATTTGGAAGGCGTTAGAAGCTAAAAGAAAAACAGAGAAACACTCAGAACGCCATCACACCTCTGTGGCACAACACTTGTTTCGTCGGCCAGACAGGCAAAAACCCCTTAATATCCACAAAAAAAATCAACTACCGCTCGCTCCTCAAGCGTCAAAATCCCAAAGGGGTAGGAATACCGACCGGCGTGCACCTCATAATGGGCCTCAGTCCAGTACAAAGGAAATCGGCACTGTCTGGTCGCCGGATCAACAAAGAATGGTAGCTCTCCATCCTCCAGCGTCGGCTCAATCCAGAAGAAGGTGTGTTTCCAATTCTTGTATGAATTGGCATATTGAGCAAAAATCGCTCCTAATGAAGTCCCCGCCTTTAGCGAAACCCACCCAAGCTATTTCTTCGGGGATACTTGGAATAAGTAGAAGAACAACCGCACGGAAAACTCCCATTTGAAGTACCGGCATATACTTTCATACACCCTAACAAACGCCCAAGCGTTCGGGTGCAACTGGGAGGGTGCGACTTGCAAATGGGATAACACTCCCATCTCAAAATCGGTGAGAGGAAACCTCACTTTCTGATCGGTAAAATGGGTTTTGTAAACCATGAAGCGTCATACAGACTTCTTGGCATCACTAGGCGCATCGCAAACTCGGCGGTCACTTGACACCGCAAACGGCTGCCATTTGGCTTCATTCGCGCCATCCTCAGTAATCATAAACGCCGGTTCAGTTCGGTAATGACGAGCTAGAACATCCTTATCAGGATAACTCGAGGATGACGCAAAGATATCTGGGTCTACCCATTCCCGCGCCTCGAGACGATTGTCCGACTGAATGATCTCCATCAGTCAAGGAAAATTTCTACCTGGAGTAACAAACAGGTTGTCAATCGGCAACTGGACCCCCAAATCAAGACGACGGCTAAAAAGAGAAAAGAAAATCCACCTCGCCCTCTACCCCATCTCCTCAACCGCCAGCACTCACATCAATTATTACAAGAAAAAATAACTGTATTTACTTACCATCAGAGTCAGAAGTATCTGAAGAACTCGAAGCATAAAAATCTGAGAAGCTTAATGAAGAAGGACACCGAGCAGGTGGTATCTTATAAAGCTCCAAGTCTTCGTATATGGCGTCCCACACACCATACCTAACAAGACGTCCATCTTCTGGATGTAACCTACCCAGTCGGTTATCCGTAGACTCGTCATATTTACGGCGATGGAAAGACGCAGGAATTGGTGGTATATACCCCTTTGAAGTGCTTAGAGCAAGCGAGGGATTGGAAGGCGGATTCGAAGGTTTATAGTAAGTTTCAAGTGGGCGATGTTGTGGGAGCTGATTTACAGAAGAGAAAGGGCGAATAAGTCACCCTGCGCCAAATGAAGAGCGCCGAGAAGTACGGCGACAGGAACGACCACCTCGCCCAATTGAAGGAACGGAAGGGCCCGAACCACGACGACGAGAAGGCCGAGCCCTGACCCTCTCTTGGGAACTCCCTGGCTGCCGCCGCCTAGATCTGCTAGGACAACGCCCACCAGAGCCAGACGCCTCACCCAGATAAGGAACTACAGGCCCTAAAGCCCGTTCTGGTAAGATATTCTGAATCTCTTCTTCGGAAAACCCCAACAGTTCAGGAATTTTACCGTGGGGCAGTGACTCCACCCCCGGAACCAGAGAATGGGAAGAAGAGAAAAAACTACTGACCCCCACCGTACAGCCTTCGACTGAGTCGAAGGCTTCGTCAAACTCCTCCTCTTTGAGTTCAACCTCGGGCAAAACCAACCCAGGGATACTCATAACCTTACAGTACCCAGAACAAACAAGAAGTAGAAGGAAAGATATACAGGAAAATCAAAAAGGTAAGATACTATACCTGAAGATTACGCACAAATCGTAGTGGAAGAAAGGTTGATCGGAATGACAAAATGAAGAAGGTTGCAGACTGGATTCAAGGCAAGAAATGTCCGCCAAAAAGAGGTTCCCCCCCTTTTTAAAGAAAGGACGGAACGCAACGTGTCACTACACGGCCACTGGATCTCCAACCGTTGATGTTGGAGCCAAAAACGATGGGCGGCCATGATGTGCTGCTCTACTTCAGACCGTTAGATGGGAATTGCGTGATCCGACGAACGGACGCGATAAAGGGTCAGGAGGTAATTTCATTACAAATGTCAATCACGTCACTTCAATGCGCCGTACCTCGAAACAACGCAACAGCCTGTAATGATTACTGAGGCGTCATAATTACTTTCGCGAGAATCGAAGAGGCACGACAGAAAGGTAAAAACCCAAAACACCCCTGAACCAGTGGAAGCAAAAACGGCTGATATCCCAAGGCGTTGGAGGATGAACGCCCAAATTCTAGATCGACAGATGTTGTCCATTAAACATACTCGCACTACACAGAGCACGCCCAATGCAAGTTTGGCGATGTCTGATCAGCCATCGCCCTACCCAGATCACACAGCGCCACAAGCTCTCCCACTTGCCATGCCACAGCATTGGGGATCCAGGTGATCGCCTCAAAAGGTAACGCCCAAAGACTATAACTTGGCACCATCCTACGCATGCTACCAAGCTGGGGGGCTCCTGTTCTGGATGGTCCAATCACCCAATAGGCCCAATCAGCCTATCGCCCAGGGGGTCTAAGCCGCCCTAACGGGCCAGCCACAAAATCGAAGGAATTTTTTAAGGATACTAGTAGTCTTATACACAAAATCGAAGGAATTGTAACATGTAATAAATTTAATTTAAAATTTTTAAATTCGATTAAAATTTATCTATGATTAATCGCAAGGACTTTGTAGGAAAAAAATGTGCACACTTATCTATATCTTGTGTCAGCAAGTCTCAGTTACGTAAGCGTGATTATGAAGCCCTGAACTTTTATTCATTGTGGGTTATTAATGGGATTTACATTTATCATTTAACATGATCACAATAATTTTTCTACACACATAATATTTTATGGGGCCCGCAATTTTTAAAGTAAAAAAAAAAATTCCGGCACGCAAAACGAATATCTATAACATAACAGAATCACTTTTCCTACAACATAATTCTTATAAAATCCCTAGTTAATTAGTCATTGATCACTTCATAAGTTTGATTTAATCACTATCAAACCTTTATTGGGGGCAAGTCAAACAAATAACTAATTACTTGAACCAAGGTTGTTGGTATTTACTATTTAATCGTCAAATTTAATTATGCGTATCAAGCTATTTTTTCTTTTTTAAATATTTCAATCGATTCATCATTTTGTGACTAGTTCGATTATCATTTTGTAATTAGTTCGATTCGAGACAGGTTCTGAGATTAAGACTTTAAACTCCTTTCAAAGACAGTTGTCTACATAAAAATTTGAGAGCAATTGGTTTAATATATTTTCCAGAATCGAAGAAATGGTAAAGGATGTTTAGGGCCATGTTCGGAGTTGGCAAACAGCTTTGCTTGTCCAACTTCAAATGGTGATAACCGGAGCTAGAAAACTCCAAATGAGTCATGTGATACCTCGTTGGAAAGTTAATTGAGTCTAGATTAACATACTAAAATATGAGAATTTTATAACAAGTGAATTGCGCTCAGTGACTAGAAAATAGAAGCATGTACAGTTTTGGGAAAACCGTAAAAGTGATATTTAAGCTAAGTGGGCTTAGGGGAACCCTTAGTAACTTATAATAATCATAATTATGGCTTGGACGAGTTGAAAATAATCTAAGTTACCTAAGTGAGCCTTGCATGAGATTCTAAGTTATGTAATTAATTGAAGATTTAGATAGCTTGGAATAATGCACTAAAATACATAATTATGTAATAATTGGTCTAGACTTGTAATGAGCATATTATTGGCATATGAGTATGAAAAGTGGAATCATTAAATGATTAAGTCGTGGATATGACTTGATTAATTAATATATAATTAATGATGTGAATAGTTCTTGCTCTAGGTGTGCCTAGAGAACTGTGCACTTGAGGTAAGAGCATCCTTAAAAGGTGGATCTTGGTTAAACTACAACCAAACTTTAAAGGTGGTTTAAACTGCAACGAAATTTTGTGAACTTCAGAGGAAACTCTTTGCACTTGAGAATAACTAATTAAGGATTTCAATTTTAAAACTTTCAATTAAATATCTAAGCTTTATTACATTACCATTTAAGGACTTCAACTTCAATAAGAAATAATTTAATAATACTTGTAAATTGAAAAACAAATCTTAGGACATATTTGCCATGTGTTTTCTTCATAAAGTAACTTGCTTTAATTTATCAAGATAAAAAAGGGATAGGATATTGTGACAACCAAATAATGCTTTGTTGATTTCCGTCAATCATTTTTCAAATCATACACATTAATTAATTATTAATTTGCTATAAATGATAATCGTTGATTGATAAAAAAACATTTTAATTAAAAAAAATGCTTTTACCTTCCCATCATTTTATTAGTAAAAAAACATTTTAATTAAAAGAAATCATTCTCTCATTTTATACATAAGATAGTCACCGCATGCTCTTTCTCACATAAAAAATTTCACCTCCACTTTTTTTTTTCTTTTTTTATAATGGGTGGCAGACCCCCAACATATCATATGTATATGACAGGAGATATCAATCTCCAACAACATGAGAAAATAGAACCCCTTTAATTAAATCAAAGTCCTTAAATGATAACAATAGAAGTTTAATCTCGTAATTGATTTACTATTTAAAAAAAAATATTGTACATACAAAGTACAAGCCCAAGAAAAATTGCTTATGAATAGAAAAATAAAGATATTACAAATATCACCATCTCATAGACTCAGAGAAAACACAGTTCCAAAGAAAATGAGCATTACATCTATAATTCCTGATTCCCAACGCTATCGGGATTACATTTGAATGGTAAAAAAATGCTATATGGTATACTCTGCTAAGGGGACCATAGGAATCAAATGATACCAAATAAAATACCAATAAAATTAACCTGATGGAAAATTTGTCTTAACCTCTATCTATGGAGATTTCACTCTTGAGGCAAACGTTTCAACAACCAGCAGAGGGAAAGCTATAGTTGCATCACAGTGTACCTGATTTAATGAAATAAAAAGACTTTTCAGGTATATATATAGTATTGTTGGGTGTTAAGTACCTTTGTTTTAGTATCAGTATCAAAATTGAGTTGTCAAATATTTATTGTTTGTTTATTTTACAACAAATGTTTAGAACTACGTAAATACAACTAGCAGCCAATAATTATTCAACAAATTTGCTATTAGAAGTTATGTTGGAATTGCATAATCTAAAAATAGATGAACCTTTGGCCTTTTCAAGCATATTAGTAAATGAAGATGCCGATGTTCATAGCTACAATAATGTAAATGAAAAAATATTTCTGCTTTTGCAGTAGAAAAAATTTCCTATAAAAGGGAGAGTGTCTCATTGTAAAAAGAAGAGAGAGAAAAAAATTAATAGGGGCAGATAAATTTTTTCAACAGTAAAAGCAGAAACATTAAACCATAATGTGAAAACTGATGAACCTCTGGCAAAAGCATTGATGGCAGAAGTTTAGAGAAATTTGAAAGGAAGAAAACCAGTTGTTAAAGTATTCTTATGAGTCTATGACATACCTTAACAGTCTTTGCAGATCCTCGGATTTTTCCCCATGAAACAGCCTCATCTGGACGAGCTCCAGAATCACTCCCATCGAATTCTTGTGCAGTATTGATAAAAACAGCATAGTCTGCACCGTTACGCATCATATTGGCATTGCAAATGTGATGTTTTGGAAGGCCACCCCCTAAAATGATCATGCCTGTTTTTCTAGGACTTGCATGTACAGCTTCACCATTCATGGCCCTTATATCTGTTGCATTGCTAATTATTTTAGTTATGATTCTACCCTTTTTCACAATCATCCATGCAGTAAAAAGTAGAAAGAAAGCAGAAAAAAACCTTGAACTATGTCCACGATCAGACCAGGGCTGCGGAAGGAATGGAAGTACAACATGTCCCCCAATGATCCATCGGTTAAGCCTGGACAGAAAACTGGAATGTTGTTCTGGAAAATATCAAAGAAAATAATATTATGAGCTGTTGTCTGAAACCAACATTGTTCAGTAAATCAGGAAATCGACACAAATAACTATATTGCATTCGGTATATACACAAGTACACAACACATGAAATATAGACAAATAACAGTATAATGATGGGAAAAGAAACTAGGATAATGATTTGAATCAGAAAAAAAGTGGAGGGAATAGCATGATTTACTGAAAATCTAAGAGTGGTGTCATTCTTGCCTTGTATGCCCAGTAAAGGTAAGAGCTTTCATTGTTTATCTCTTTTCCTAATCGAGATATTAACTTAAGATGGTGTCCACATAACATTCTGCGGAAAAAAAGAGTAAGATCAAAGATGTGTCAGGAAAATAGTTACAAGTGAAAACTGGACAAAATTAGTCTTTTAAGTTGATTTTTGGTTTAGCACAAACTAGACATACATTAGAAGTAATACATCAACATCAACATCAACAACACCTTTATCCCAAATTAATTGGGGTCGGATACATTAGAAGTAATACAAATACAAAAAATAATAATATTGACAAGGGAAAACAGAAAAACAAAATTGAAATTGTCATGAACCAACTATTTTAAAAGCTTAAGCTCTTAGGTGAAGATACATAAATGGTTTTATATTATATCTCCAACATGTCCCCTCAAGCAAGAGCCATTCGGAGTTGAAGTTTGGACAATGTATAGGCCCACTGACCTTATGTTGAAATTCAACATTTTTATTAGAAGAATGGGGATGGAAATGATCGAACTCTAAACCATTTGATCTCAAAGGCTCTAATATCATGATATAAGCCAAATGCTTAAGTTGTAATGTGAAAACATATGAATGGTATTATATTACATCTTTAACACAAATATTTTTCAATCAGGCAGAGTAAATCTATCATGCAAAATTTAGCTCAACCAATAAATGTGACTCCAGGAATCCACAAAAACTGAACCATATAAATTTTATAATGCACTCAACAGAGAAGTATAAAATATAATACCACATTGTTTTGTTCTCTCAACATCTGATCAAAAATAGGAATAATCCAGTCCTCAAACTTGCAATAGTTGTCATTAGGGACCAATAAATTACCAATTCGATTCAACCCTTTTGAGCGCAGATAGGCTCCAGGTAGAGAGAAATCTCCTTTATACGTTGGTGCAAGGCATTTTATAAGATCTTCTTCAATGCCACCTGTAGTTGTAACAATTACATCAACCTACAGAATAGATGCAACAATGAATTTAATAATCAACAAATATCTGCTTTAGCCACTTACTTTTCAATGGATTAATTACAAACTATCATTGTTTCACAAAAGCCATCAGGAAGTTAAAATATATATCTAATAAAGGGATATTTCAAGAACAAATAAATGCGATGCTCAGCACCATAGTGATGGGCAATCTCACCTCACAATCTTTTCATGCTCGATCCACATACTATGAAAAACTTAGTAGTGATAAAATATATAGAGTTATACACCAACTAAAATACCCTTTTCACTTGTAAAATTATATTTTTCATACTCAATACAGCAAAACATAAGTTATTACGTCAATGGCTAAAAATTAAATCTGGCTAAAAGTTAAACATAAGTTATTAAACGGGTCTTACAACAGGGAAATTATAAGTACCCTTGACAGCTTCAATTGCAACTACAGAGGCAAATTGGCTAACAATGCCAATTGACCTCTCTTAACAGAAATTACAAAGCAACAATGGAAATAACAATGCTGAATAAGAAAGATAATTGTGAAGCAGTTGGAGAGGCTCCACTCTCTCCCAAGGTGTCAATTCTCCTTTCTAAATCCTTGATGATTCCCTCCCCTCCACCACGTTCCCTTTTATCCACCTCCTCACGTGGCATAGTGCTCCCTAAGTTTGTTGTAACCGAATTGCTGAGTCACCACCCAAATGTGGGCCCTGGTCACCATTAGTTGCAGCCCAAGTCTTCCTGTGTTTGTCCCTCTTATAAACTTGAATGGGCTTGGGCTGGGTTGTATCATTAAGCTTTTTGAAACTACGATGATCCAGTGATTTGTGATAGTTCTTTGCATATACTTCAGACCAAGTTTTATTAAAATCATCACGACACCTTGCCCATTCTTCTTGTTTCTGCTTCAAGCGGGTTAATATGACTGGCAAAGATAGAGATGCATTCTTCTTTAACACATCCATCACCTCAAGCCCATGGTCACCATATACTCGTTCAATGCACCTAAGATTTAGAGCTAAAAGAACACACCAAAAAATCATATCAGAACATGGAAAACGTGCTTTGACAAGTTTCGTTGATCAATTGAAAACCACATTACCTGTTAAGTGCTCCTCAATACGAATTGGACAGTCTCCTTTAATTATATTAGCATTAATCTTTTCTAAGATCTCTTCAACTCGTTTAGTTGTCACATTTACAGACTCTAACAACATATCAAGTTCATACCTACCAGCATAGATTAGGATAATATCAGCAAAGTTCAAGTGGCAGATATCTTACGGAAATCACATCTATGAATCAATCCAGTGATGTCAAAATTAACCAAAATATAGAACAATACAGCAATTAGCAACTACCATTGCACCCAATATAAAACAAATCAATAAACAGGTATTTTAAAGGGTAAATAGAAATCAAAGCAAAGCTCCAACCTGTCATCTTCACATCTAAATAACCTCTCTTCGTACTGGTTTTTGCGCATGTGTTTAAAATCCTCACCTCCTGAAGCAACAGAAACCCAGTGATCATTCAATACTTCTGCAGCAAGTTCTGTTCTCTGGCTAGCTGACTGTATTGGGTACTGTGTGATCACAAATAATACACATAAAAAACACAATCAGCAAGAGAATCTCAGAGACTCTATTAGGACATGCTAAATAACAAAGGGGCAAGTAAAGGAAGTATACATTTTTTGGTAGAAGACGGTAACTGGGAGTGCATTGCTCACAGTTAGAAAGGTCCAGCTCATTTATAGATTTTGCTACATACTTATCCTTGCTGACACATACAGGCATCTTAGGAACTGAAACATCCTTGTTTGCAGTTGCAGTCGATTTGTCTCTTTCTAGGCATTCACGATCCCTTTCTTTCACCCCATCATCCCTTTCATGATCTCGATCCCTGTCTTCTGCCTTCATTGGTTTCAGTCCATGTCCTTCATTCCCCAAGGACTCTGATGAATAAATAACGGTCAGAATTTTTGGACTAGAAGATGAAGCTGAAAATTACATGTGAGCCCTTGCTACATAAAAATGAAAGGGTGGCATCTAGCATAAGATAACAGCAAAAAAAAAAAACCAGGTTACTTACTTTTATTCATGACACCAGCAAGGAATATGTAAGGATTTGAACCAGCAATTTCAAGAATAAAATGGAAACAGAGACAATTTCTATATATTTCTCAATCAACAGTATCAATTACAATTAATCATCAACACTAAGAACAACATTAATCCAAGATTCTCCCCTAATTACAGATAACAGAAACAGATTGCAAAATAAAGGAAAGAATGATAATAAGAAAGATAGGTTCAGAGGAGTTGGAGATATGAGATTGAAGTTGAACATGATATGATAAACAGATTCTCCCCTGGTTTTCTTCTTTTTTCAATTTTATCTTTCCCATTACTTCTTCCCAGTTGAACATGATATGAGATTGAAGTATATGTTTGCACTGTTAAAACATTATACATCATAAGTACATAAAATTTGTTTGGGATGGTAAATTTTTTTCTAAATAAGGTTGTAGATTTAAAATTAAAAGTATTGACATACTTTTCAAAGAACTTTTATCCTCACAAGCAGATGATCGCATGCCAAAATTTTCATCTGCATCATGCAATGGTTCAGCACCAGAGTCTTCAACCCTATGACCAGATTTCCGCTTGTGGGACAAACGTTCCCGGCTACCATCATGATCATAATCCCTATCATCCCTACCCCGTTTTCTTGTATCTCTCTCTTCTCTACGGTCCTTTTCCTTCGCACCACGCCTCTGCTGCTCCTTATCAGCCCTGATCAAACCTCTGTCAAGTTCTGGATCTGAATGGTCAACGCTAAGGTCACGATCACCATGTGAAGCTATGGTCCTTTCTCCCTGGCATAGAGATAACAAAATGCTATGGTTCTTCTGAGCAGGTTGTTCATCCTCCAAGGGAAGCGTGATTTCAAATCCTTTTGGCAAGAAGGTGTTAAATCCCAAAATTAGATCTTTATGCCCTTGAAACAGATCTTTCACTCTTGCTAAGACACCTGTTATATCAATTCTACAAATGAACACAAAAGATAAAAATTAATTTCAGCTAACAAAATCAAGATCCCCACTCCCAATGAAATATAACAATAGAGAAAAAAATTATTTGCTTGTAGGTGGGGGAGAATTTAGTACAACATGATCAAACCTTTGAGCCTTGAAATCCATTATGACTTCCAAAAAGTCATCATATTTTTCCCTCTTATCTTGAAACATATCCTTCACTGCCTTGAGATATGCTAAGGCATCATTTATGGTCAGTTCCTGACCGCCACCACTCATCATCTGGGGTTGTCCCGAACTTCAATCCACAAAATTTATAAAATATTTAGACCATTGATTACAAAGTATTCAGCACATTATCACATGATTCAAACACAATTTAGCAGAAGATTGTATGCAGCAGAAGTGTAGAGGATTTAGAAAGGCAAGAGTGAATCTTGATTGCATTTATATTTTATAAATTGTATATACAATGATTTTCTCATATTTTTTCTTCTCTCTATCTTGTGAAGGCCTACAGAACACGCTATTTATAATAGATTGCAGTAAAATATAGAGACTTCAACTCATACTTCGGAAAACTAAGGATTACATATAATTAACTTGCTGAATAATGCATATAACTCTAGACTTTACAGATTAATCTTCCAACAAAGAAACATCTGATCCTATCTCACCAAGTCAAACATAAAAAAACAAAAAAAACAAAATTGATGCTTCTTCCAGAGACTAAACAAAATCTATCGTAGCATAAAAAGAACTGAAGATGCAACTGTCTCATCAAGCCAAAAAAAAAAAAAGAACAATCCATGGAACAAACGTTGAAGGCATTTAATTAAAAAAAAAAGACTTACGGTTCTCCTCTAGAAGACACCATGGGCCGTTTGGGTTGTGAACTCATGTAAACATCATCTCTGGACCTCTTCATCTTTAACAAGAACCAGATAAAAATAAAATTACACAAAATAAAAAATTGCATTACTTCAATGTAAAGCAACCTGATATGATAATATGCGGCACAGAAGAGAGGATTTCAAACAAGAAATTTACAGAGTGATCGTGAAAGTTAAAACCAAAACAGAAAATAAAAACAACTCAGACACATGTTCTCTATATTTGATTTAAAAAAAAAAAAAACAGTTATAGTTTTCAAAACATTTTTACAAAACATGTCTTATCAAACGAGTTTTTTTTGTTTTTTTTTTCTGAAAACTAAAAAACTGTTTTCTAAAACAGTAATCAAACAAAGCCGAAGTTTTGTGTAAAAAGAGTTTCTCTCTGTGATTCTTCAAACAATAGTAAACTCAGATGGTGAGAGAGTTCACAAACCTCTTGAAGCAAAGTTTCTCTCACTTTGAAGAAAAAAAATTAAAAAAGAAATCTCTTATGTTTCTGCGTGCACAAACAGAATATGAAGACAGAATGGGGAAAATAAACAATGGGAGAAGATGAGAGAGTTCACAAGGTGAGATATATATATATAGGAATAACATCCATCAATTATAGATAGATTAGCAGTTATGAAATTTATGAGTCATAAGCATTGTTGTTAAAACGTAGTGTCGAAACGTACGTTTCTACGTTTTTATGAGCAAAAACGTGTCGAAACGGTGGTTGAAACGGATTTTTGGTTGAAACGGTTGAAACGGCGAGTCAACTCGGTAAACTCGGTTGACTCGGCGAGTTTACCGAGTTGACTCAGTTATTTAAAAAAAAAAACAGGGGTATTTTTGTCAAATCACGTCATCCCCAACTTAAAAAAAAAAAAAACCAAGATAAGACATTTGTATCTTACATTAAATTATTAAAAAACGGGTATTTTTTTCAAATCACGTCATCCGTCAATATTAGTTTTCAAAACATTTTTACAAAACATGTCTTATCAAACGAGTTTTTTTTGTTTTTTTTTTCTGAAAACTAAAAAACTGTTTTCTAAAACAGTAATCAAACAAAGCCGAAGTTTTGTGTAAAAAGAGTTTCTCTCTGTGATTCTTCAAACAATAGTAAACTCAGATGGTGAGAGAGTTCACAAACCTCTTGAAGCAAAGTTTCTCTCACTTTGAAGAAAAAAAATTAAAAAAGAAATCTCTTATGTTTCTGCGTGCACAAACAGAATATGAAGACAGAATGGGGAAAATAAACAATGGGAGAAGATGAGAGAGTTCACAAGGTGAGATATATATATAGGAATAACATCCGTCAATTATAGATAGATTAGCAGTTATGAAATTTATGAGTCATAAGCATTGTTGTTAAAACGTAGTGTCGAAACGTACGTTTCTACGTTTTTATGAGCAAAAACGTGTCGAAACGGTGGTTGAAACGGATTTTTGGTTGAAACGGTTGAAACGGCGAGTCAACTCGGTTGACTCGGCGAGTTTACCGAGTTGACTCAGTTATTTTAAAAAAAAACAGGGGTATTTTTGTCAAATCACGTCATCCCCAACTTAAAACAAAAAAAAAAAAAAAAAACCAAGATAAGACATTTGTATCTTACATTAAATTATTAAAAAACAGGGGTATTTTTTTCAAATCACGTCATCCGTCAATATTAAGCATAACATCATTTGTATCTTACATTAAATTATTAATAACGTTCAAGTTATATAGTAAGATCATAAAATTCAAGTATCAATTTAAAAATGATATCTTGCATAATGCATTGTTTAGGGTTACAAGTAAATAACAAGGACTAACCATGTTGAAAAGAGAGAGAGAGAGAGAGAGAGAGAGAGAGAGAGAGAGAGAGGGAGGGAGGGAGAGAAAGAGAGAACTCTAAATCACTTACAGATAGTTTCTCTACTAGTGAAATAAGTTACAAGACTCATAAGTTACCAAAGTTGTGCAAAGAAACAACCAATTTTGGTCAACTAATTGGCAGAAGAAAGAACATAGATATACATTAGTTAAGCCCACCATAATGGCAACTATTATATTCATAATAAGTCATGACCAAAGAAGATATAGTGGGGAAGCTGATAACATGTTGTCCAAATTGAAATCACAGGAATAGAGCAGATTTTGGAAAGAAAGATAACCAAAGAAAAACGCGGGAGAGGATGATGAAAAACAAATTTAGCATTTTAACAGAAAAAGAAATCAATTTAGAAATTTTTACATTTACATCAATATTCAACCGGCAATTGTAAAACTAAAACTAGAATATCTGCATTTAACCAAAGCATTGTCAAAATTCCATTATGAGACCAGATCAAGAAAGAAACATACTTTATCCAACTTCTCAAAAGAATCTGCACGGCGCGGTAACCATCCCTTGATAGCCTCTCCAGCCACTGATGCAAGCCAGGAGGGCCATCCAGCTGCAACCTGCTCCCCTTCCATGGCTTTGGGAACACTTCCAACCCTTGGATGTTGTTGAGCAGAAACATATTCCATTCTCTCCCTCTTCCTTTCAACATTATCACCTTGCGACCGGACAGAACCATTCCCTACCTTATCAATCAATGCAGTTCTCACATCATTACCATCATATCTATCCTTCACTCCATATGCTTCCTCCCTCCTCAATGAAGAGTACCCCTAGACACATGAGAGTCCAATGAAGCCTTGCTTGACAAAGGCTCCCTTGGGCTCTCCTTGCTATCTTCAATGGAAGAGGGCTTGCAACAGATGCTACCTATTATGCACAGCAACCCCCTCCAACAAAACCAAGTTTCAATCTCAATGTTTCTCACCTCTTCAATTGCATTCCCACAATTCTATCCTAACAACACCATCTTCAGTGCACATAACCACTAACATTATACCCCAAAAAAGAAAAAAACCAAATTGTATTGTGATTGTAATAATAGTACAACAGCAACCCAGTATTCATATCATCCCAAATGTGATATCACAAACCACCCAATAAACAAAAACTCAATTAGATGTCCAAACAGTTAAAAAAATCTCAAATTCAACAAATAAAACCTCAGAAATCTAAAAAATAAAATAAAAATACAGTTCTTTGCACAGTAGAGTAATTCACCCAATGAAAGACTGCTACTTTATAAACCAAAGTTTGCAAATTCAGAACTAGGAGAGTGTAAAATACCAACAGGTAGATCCTCACAAGTCACAACTTTCTTTTTGTGGAATTGAGTTTGCAAGGCTCTGTGCGGTGCCTTGAATGTGGGACCCACAGAAGAAGGAACAGCGAAAAAGGGTAACTAGCGAAAATATAAAAAATTTAAAATCAATCACCACCGCCGAGCACCCTGTCGTCGTCGCGGTTCCGAGAGTACTTCCATCTTCTTCTTCGCGTCGTTCTTCGTCTTCCCCACGTCGCCCTCGGTCTCCCTCATTTCTAACTTGCAGTTGCAGATCCAAAACTTTCGTCTCTGCTTTCCACAACTTCCGTCTTCTTACTGGTTCGCTGATGAGCTCTTCCGTCTTCTTACTGCTGTGCGGTGCCTTGAATGTGGGACCCACAGAAGAAGGCTTTCCCAGGAACACCGAAAAAGGGTAACATTGAAACTCAGAAACATACATGTACAAAGGTGAACAGCCATGGATCTAGGGTTTCGGAGAAAGAGAAACCTGTAGAGTAGTTGTTTCTGAAGACAAAAAAAAAATTAAAAACAAAAAATATGAAACTAGAGTAACATAATCAAATCAACATTATTTAATAACAATAATGTTGTTGTTGACTTGTTGTTGTTAAAATAAAATAATATTAGTTGTGGCAATGCATATTTCTGACGTCAAATAGGGAAATATCTTTTATGGATCGGTAATCGTGCTCCCTCTCACAACATCAATTTTTTCTTTTCCTTTTTATCCCTATTATTTTCTCTCATTTTCACTTTTACCTTTCTATTTACACTCCATAATAAATAATCTCATCCAATAGGGGAGTAAATGGTCGGCCGGATATGTAGCACCGATACGACACTCCGACACGTCAATCCTAAAAAATTATGGATTTCGACACGTTGGGACACGTTTTAATATTAAATAATATTTTTAATTTATATAATGTATATTTCATTTAATATTTAATAATTTAACAAAAAAATAAAACTAAATTAATAATACTCATCTACACGTTATAAAGATGGAAGTTTTAATAAGAAAAATAAAAACTGGGATGAGAGAGATATAATATCAGATAGAGAGAACAAATCATATTAGAGAGAGATCAGAGAGAATGAGATACAACAAGAGCATAATAGGAATTGACAACAATGATGCTGAAATTATCTCTTATCTACTTAAGGGGAAAAAGAAAAAGAAAAAAAGTAAAATTGATACGATTAGGTGGAAGCTTTATTATTATATTTTAATTTTTTTTAAATTAAAAAAAATTAAGAAAATTTAAAAAAAATTTAAAAAAATTAAAAAAAAAAAATTATGAAAATGTCATTTGACCGTGTCGGACACGGTCAAATTCGCGTGTCGGAATAGTCAACGTGTCGGAAATTCGCGTGTCGGAATAGTTGACTATCCTTAATGCCAAAAGTTCACCTCTAAGGATGTGCATGGAGCGGTTCGGTTCGGTTCGATTTTTCATAATTTAAGCTTATACACGGAAAAAGTCAATCGCGTGTCCGACACCGTGTCGGAGCGTGTCGCCATGTCGGAGCGTGTCGGACCCGACTCTTCCTGTTTTTACAAGTGTCTGTGCTTCCTAGTCGGCCGGTATAATCTATCATTCGGCCTACATTAAGTTACGATTCGTCTATTATATATTGTCAAATATTATAAGTTTAGATATCATAACAAGTCTTGAAAGTAGATCATTATTAATTTTCTGGGATATTACAATTGTACTTACAACCTATTTTTGTCTATAACTTTTTACAACCATATCTTAACCGTTGATTTCCGTCAATCAATGCTTATTATTTTCGCAAATCAAACTCATTAATTAATATTTAATTTGCAATGAATGATAACCGTTGATTGACGGAAATCAATGGTTAAGATATGGTTGTAAAATGTTATAAACAAAAATAGGTTGTAAGTATAACTTTTTGCTTTTATATTGACTCTTGTAATTTTGAATGTTTGTTAAAAATTCATATGGTTTTCTAAAATCTTATAAATCCATATTGTCCTTTCAAATCTTATGAATTCTATTAAAATCCTTTAAAATCCAATCTTATGAAATCTTGATTGTAAAAAAAGTCTTATAAAAAAAGTCTATAAAGTCTCTCCAATTATAAAATGTCTTTTAAAATCTGTAGGATTTTTTATCTCAAAAAAATCTTTTAAAATCCTAATCCAATACACCCCTAAGAAGATTCCAATGATATTTTTAACATTTTTTTTTAAATAGGATGTAGAGTTCGTAAGGAAATTTGCGAAATTATAAATTGATCCCGAAAGTATGGCTTACTTAATAAAGTAATTGATGGCGTGTATATAAAAAAAAGTAATTGATGGCTTACAATAGAAGCCAACTCTTATTTTTTTTGGTGAAAGAAGCCAACTCTTTAACTTATATAAGAAATTACGCAATAATATAAAATATTATTATATAAGTATTTTTTTGTATTTTTTTTTTAAAGTAAGCCAACTTCGACCTAAGGAGATTGTCCTCCGGTAACTATTGCCATGGTGGAAGGAAAAACCAAAAGGGTGAAAAAGAAAATATAAAGCATGAGAAAAAAGAAAACTTCGAGTCTTCAGCTCAGAAGAGGAAATGAAACAAAAAGAAAGGAAGAAGAAAATGAAATTATTCTTTTGCATGAGTTGTTGTGATGGATTGATGGTATTTCACATAGTTTGAATTTGAAGTAATGACACAATTCTTGTTAGGTTGAATGTTTTGTTTGGGCAAAAAATTAGAGATTTGTGTATTTTTAGTTATACTTACCCAAATTAATTGATTCTTTAGCATTAGAAAACTTAATATCACATGGTTTATTGTATGAAAGTTTTGAGATCTGATTTCGAAGTCATCAATATAATTTTTAAGTTGAAATCGGAGGAAATCTAAACATTAATATTTTGGATGATGTATGTATATTTATCATATATTGACTAATGTGAATAATTATTTTCTTAATAAAAAGCTAATTCTAGAAAAACAAATCAGGAGTAAATGATATCAATTATTTGTCATATATTTTTCGTATAATATGCTATATTTTTCATCCAATAGGGGAGTAAATGGTCGGCCGGCTATGTAGCACCGATACGACACGACATGACACTTCGACACGTCAATCCTAAAAAATTATGGATTTCGACACGTTGGGACACGTTTTAATATTAAATAATATTTTAATTTATATAGTGTATATTTCATTTAATATTTAATAATTTAACAAAAAAATGAAACTAAATTAATAATACCCATCAACACGTTATAAAGATGGAAGCTTTAATAAGAAAAATAAAAACTGG
This sequence comes from Gastrolobium villosum, assembly GCA_032173675.1. Lineage (NCBI taxonomy): Eukaryota > Viridiplantae > Streptophyta > Magnoliopsida > Fabales > Fabaceae > Gastrolobium > Gastrolobium villosum. The sequence continues at coordinate 14,468 of JAVKPL010010061.1, read as the reverse complement.
GATGAGAGATATATAATATCAGATAGAGAGAACAAATCATATTAGAGAGAGATCAGAGAGAATGAGATACAACAAGAGCGTAATAGAAATTGACAACAATGATGCTGAGATTATCTCTTATCTACTTAAGAGGGAAAAAGACAAAAAAGTAAAATTGATATGATTAGGTGGAAGCTTTATTAGTATATTTTAATTTTTTTTTAAATTTAAAAAAAATTAAAAAAATTTTAAACAAAATTAAAAAAAAAATTATGAAAATGTCATTTGACCGTGTCGGACACGGTCAAATTCGCGTGTCGGAATGGTCAACGTGTCGGAAAAAGTCAATCGCGTGTCCGACACCGTGTCGGAGCGTGTCACCATGTCGGAGCATGTCAGACCCGACTCTTCCTGTTTTTACAAGTGTCCGTGCTTCCTAGTCGGCCGGTATAATCTTTCATTCGGCCTACATTAAGTTACGATTCGTGTATTATATAGTGTCAAATATTATAAGTTTAGATATCATAACAAGTCTAGAAAGTAGAATATAAGGTCTTGGCTATAAATCTTATTATAGGTGGCTTGTTCATTTACCAGCCGGATAACATTATCCCCTTCTGTTATGAGGTGGAATGTAACTTTGGCAGACATGCGCACACAGGCATGGAAATCTGTATGCAAAGGTACAAGAAGGATTGAAAAAACATATTCAGAAATGCTGGTTGCACCAGTTCCACATGCAAAACAATTTTGGTTGAAGATATTGATCAGCTTATGCATGCAATTCAGCCAAGTTCTACAAGTTTCCTGATCACATTCACAGCTGCATGTTGTTGGTTCAAGTGGCTGTGGCTCATCATGGTTTTTTTATTGAACTATGACATAGGCTTGATGAATTACAAATGTACTTCACACTGCATAACTTCGTTGAATGATATTTGTAAAAATACATTTGGATATTGTTCTGGATGGTCCAATCACCTAATAGGCCCAATCAGCCTATCGCCCAGGGGGTCCAAGCCGCCCTAACGGGCCAGCCACCCCAGCGGCCCAACGTCTCAGGTCCAAGCCTCTTACCAGCTCCATGTTAGCCCTAAGGGCTGACGTGGACCCTCGCATCCACCGAGGGAGCATCACTCCCAAGAGATACACCAAAATGTCCTACCTTGGGACATTAACCACCAAAGGCAATCGCCGCAGACATCACAAAGGGAAACTCTCCCTTTGCCCAACACTGGCATCGCCAGTGACAGGGGACGCAGCGCTGCCACCACGTCAGCGCCTAAACCGCCCAACACTGCTACCATAGGAGTGTATCCCAAGGAGAGTTGACCATCCTCTCTGATCTGTCCGCACCATGATCACTATAAATAGCCCCCAGGGGGCACAACTGAGAGCATGTTATGTATCGTTATTAGCCTATTACTTCAATTCTCTTACAGCTTTATACTTGTATTGATTATCTGCTTATACTTGGGATAGTACCTTGTGGCCTGGTCATTACCAAAGTCATGGGTATCGCCCATACAGTGATCATACACCCTATAAGGGAACATAGTGGGCTTATAGATTCCAACGGTACATTGGCGCCGTCTGTGGGAAACTATAAACTTCTATTCTCATTCTTTAACCAGCTGAAAAAGAACATCCCATTTCCCGTTGAACAAATATGGCCGTCACTAGAAGAGCTGAACAAATGAGAGCCGGGACCCCAGAAGGCCATGTACAATCGGCCCGGTCCGACTCCCCACCATCCATGCACTCTGCACCAGTCGTACAAGCCGGCAATGTTCCCCTCGCCCCAGTTTTGCGACCAGTGAACCCCCCATTGCTTGTGACCAACGAAAGAGAAGCACAGGTTAACCGCCAGGTTACGATTCGAGAAGCAAAAGGAGAAAACGTTCCCACACAACCCCCACCACCTGGCGTCCATTACGGTATGCCATTACCGGCTACCGGTCCACCACCAATCTTCCCAGCATATCAACCCCGACCTGCTCAGAGCCAACCCTTACCTTTTTACCATGATTACCACGCCCAGGCCGCTATTATATATCCTAACAGGCCCCATGGCCAAAATCCACTCACGCCTTTCCCCGCACACTACCCGTTCCACACTTACCCGATACCACCCTACAACGCTGTGATCCCACAACCCCAATATCACCCCACGCAACCACAAGTTGCCCCACAACCCCAGGGGTCGTTCATGAACCCTGGTCAACCACAATGTGTCGGCCAACAAGGCCCTGCTCTCTCTTATTCCGTGGAAGCCCCAGTCGCACCACGCCAACCCCTTGGTCAGCAAGTGCATAACCCAGACCCACGGGTAACACCTGCTACTACCTCAGGGCGGAATAAACCGCTGACTGACATCTTGCGCTTGACCCCCATACCTCTCGGTTTCAAAGGCCCATCCAACATAATCACCTACATTGGAGATTCTGACCCCTTCGAATGGATTCAAAATTTCGAAGCGGCGATGACCCTTCATGGAGAAACTGACCTCCTCATGTGCCGAACTTTCCCGACACTTCTCGGCGGAAGAGCTCTAACTTGGTATACTATGTTGCCAACTGGCAGCATCTCTTCTTGGGACGACTTAGCCTACAAATTTCAGGCTCACTTCGCCACCAGTCTCCCGGTACCCAAGTCCGTTCATTCACTTGAAAAAATCAGACAACAATCCGGCGAGTCCCTCAGGGCGTTCCTTGACCGCTTCGACAAAGAAGCTTTGCAAGTACAAGGCCTCGATCCCAATGTGCAAGTACATATACTCCTTTCAGGTTTAAGACAGGGCGCGTTCGCTTACGAACTAGCCCGCCACGAGATAACCGATTTGGAGGGAGTAAAGAAGAAAGCCCAGGAGTTCATGCGAATCGAGGAGTACAAAGGTAGTAGGACCGATGACTCATCGCACAGCCTGGCCCCAAAGCAGACCAAAGGCAGAACCGAGGGCGATGAGGAGAACAAGACTCAGAACTCTTCCCGAGGAACCGGACGCCCATCAGGGCGAGGTCAGACAGGACGACGTCCTCATAGCGTCAACCAGACGGATTACAAAGAAGGTCAGAAAAATCCGCCCCCACGACCGGATCAAGACAGAGAGACCGCCGTCTACTGCAAGTTCCACCGCAGCAACGGCCACAGCACGGAAGATTGCAGACATTTGAAGGAGGAGATTGATGAACTCATTAAAGGTGGAGCACAGCGACGGACCAATGAAGGCACCCGCGGTGACGGACCGGCAAGGCGACATCACGAGTGCAGTAGATCTCCGGAAAGAAATAATCAATCCCGATACCGGTCACGCCATGACCGCCCTAGAATAACAGAATCCCCAAGAGGCCACAACCCACCTCCCAGCCCACGCCACAGGAGCAGAAGAGACGAAGATGATGAAGAAGACTCCGCCGTCATCAAACATGGAGTGATTAACATGATTTCTGGCGGCCTGAGTGGAGGAGGAGAAACCTCCAACGCCAGGAAAAAGCATCTGAAGCAGTGTCTGGCGGTGGCTGTGAAGGTCATCAATAAAGCCAAAACCAATCCAGGCCCCGCCAAACCCAAGATCATTTGGGATAGCGAAGATCTAGGCGATGTCCTCCCAGGGCATGACGAGCCCCTAGTCGTTCAAGCAACAATCGTCAATTTTGGCATTAACAGAGTCTTTATTGATCACGGCAGCTCTGCCGATATTTTGTTTCTCCCATATTTTTCAGCGTTAGGATTCACAACTAACGATCTGACCCCTGTTTCAGGAGAACTTTCAGGTTTCAATGCAACGACTACCAAACCGCTAGGTATGATAAACCTACGTTTATCATTGGGAACGCCACCAACTTCAAAATCCGCTGACATCCAGTTCCTGGTGCTTGACACCCCTTCAGCATACAACGCCATACTTGGTAGAAGGATGTTTGCGGCGTTCGAGGCAAGCGTTTCTCACCCACATCTAGCAATAAAGTTCGTGGCAAAAAATAACAAGGTAGCAACGGTGAAGGGCGATCAGCTGGTCGCCAGGAGTTGCTACAACATATCCCTAAGGCCAGCTACAAGAGTTACATCCAGAACTCCACCAACCCAGCAGCGAAATTTCACCCCGGCGAGCAGCCCACCCAAGAACACGATCGAAGGTGACCAGTGTCTCTTGGTAGAGTTCGATGCAAGAGACGACCCCAAAATAGAACATGCAAGGCCTACACCCGATGGAGCTTTAGAGCACGTCATCCTTGGCGACCCCGACCAAACGACAACCATCGGGGCGACAATGCACCCCGGCACCAAAGATGAGCTCATTAAGCTGCTCAAACGGAACAAGGACCTGTTCGCCTGGAAACCTTCAGACATGCCAGGAATTGACCCTGAAGTCTGCTGCCACCGATTATCCGTTGATCCTAAAGCCAAACCCATCGCTCAGAAAAAGAGGAAGTTCGGGCCTGACCGACAAAAGATCATTGATGAGGAGGTTAAACGACTACATGACGCCGGTTTCATCCGAGAGATCAAATACACCACGTGGTTGTCCAACCCCGTGTTGGTTAAGAAACCCAATGGGGCGTGGAGAATGTGTGTTGACTACACTGACCTCAACAAGGTGTGCCCCAAAGACGCGTACCCATTCCCCAGCATTGATCAACTAGTTGATAACGCATCAGGGTTCAAAATGTTGTCTTTCATGGACGCTTACTCTGGCTACAACCAAATCCCTCTGCTTGAGGAAGACCAAGACAAGACGGCGTTCATCACTCAGAACGCCAACTACTGCTATACCATGATGCCCTTTGGCCTAAAGAACGCCGGAGCAACTTACCAGCGCATGATGAACACAGTGTTCAAAGACCTAATCGGCGACAGCATTGAAGTGTACATTGATGACATGATCGCCAAGTCAAGAGACCCAGGCCAGCACTTGAGCGACCTTGAAGGCGTATTTGAGAGGTTGAGAAAGTACAACATGCGCCTCAACCCCAGCAAGTGCGCCTTCGGGGTCCCCGCAGGAAAATTCCTGGGCTTCATGCTCACCGAAAGGGGCATTGAAGTCAATCCTGATAGGTGCAAGGCGGTCATTGAAATGAGAAGCCCACAAACCATCAAGGAAGTCCAACAGCTAACCGGAAGGCTCGTGGCCCTCACGCGATTTCTAGCAAACTCGGCTCATAAGTCCCTCCCTCTCTTCGGCCTACTCAAGAAGATAGTCACCTTTCAATGGACAGAGGAGTGCGAAAAAGCATTCCAAGAGTTTAAGAAAGCCCTCTCTTGCCCACCAGTCCTCGCCAAGCCAAACAGTGTACAGACCCTTTACCTATACCTTGTCGTCGGCAACGAGGCGGTTAGTGCAGCTCTTATCAAAGACTCTAAACCGGAAGGGCAGAAGCCGGTTTATTTCATCAGTAAAGTACTACAAGGCGCTGAGCTTCGATACCAGCAAGTCGAAAAGGTCGCCTTCACACTCATTTTTGTTGCCAGACGCTTGAGACCGTATTTCCAGTGCCACCCGATCACGGTCAGAACTAACCAGCCAATCCGCCAAGTCCTCCACAAGCCCGACCTCGCAGGAAGGATGATGTCATGGGCGGTAGAATTATCGGAATACCAGATCACTTACGAGCCGCGTACCGCCATCAAAGCCCAAGCCCTTGCAGACTTCATCGCTGAAATGACGCACTTCAACCCGCCAGGCGACCAAACAACTGACGCCAGCCAGCCAGCAACATGGAAACTATTCGTTGACGGTTCCTCCAACGCCAAAGGTTCCGGAGCGCGCATGATAATTGAAAATCCAGACGGCGTATCCACAGAACACTCGTTAACATTTGAGTTTAGCACGACCAACAATCAAGCAGAGTACGAGGCAATGATAGCTGGCCTAACTCAGGCAAAAGAGATGGGTGCCCAACATCTTAAGGTGTTTAGCGACTCCCAGTTGGTTACCTTCCAGATCTCGGGCGAATACCAGACTAAAGGACCACTGATGTGCAAATACTTGAAAAAGGTCAAAGAGCTACTCCAATCCTTTGAAAGCGTGGACGTGGAGCACATCAGGCGTGCAGATAACGCCAGGGCCGATATCCTCGCCAAATTGGCGAGCACTAAAAGCCCAGGTAACAATCGGTCAGTTATTCAGCACAATTTTCCCGACCCATGCATAATCATAAGCATTACTGACGTCGCCACTGAAGTCGCGGAAGAGACCTGGATCACGCCCATCATAAACTACCTGTCAGCTGGGATCCTACCTCCCAACCCAAAAGAAACTAAGAAGGTCGTTCGGAGGAGTGCCCACTTCTGCATCGTTCAGGGGCGCTTGTACAAAAGAGGGATTTCAGTCCCACTTCTGAAATGCATCGTTCCTAATGATGTACAGTATATCTTGGAGGAGATTCATGAAGGGATCAACGGCCACCACATGGGCGGCCACTCCTTAGCAAAAAAAGCTCTACGAGCAGGGTTTTACTGGCCAACAATGGAAAAGGATGCACGGGAGCACGTCAAAAAGTGCGATAAATGCCAGAGATTCGTGGACATACACAGAGCTCCACCAGAAGAGTTAACATCAATCACATCGCCATGGCCATTCTACAAGTGGGGAATCGACATCTTAGGACCTTTCCCCATGGCTGCATGGCGAATCCAGTGGCTGCTGGTCGCAATAGACTACTTCACCAAATGGGTGGAAGCCGAACCATTGGCTACCATCACATCCCAGAAGGCCAGGAAGTTCTTTTGGAGGAGCATAGTTTACCGTTTCGGTATACCCGGCGAGGTGATCACAGACAACGGCACCCAGTTCACCGATGGCAAGTTCCGTGAGTTAATGAAAAACTTGCAAATCCGACACCACTTTGCCGCAGTGGAACACCCGCAATCCAACGGTTTAGTGGAGTCGGCCAACAAGATGCTGACCAAGGGGATTAAAAAGAAACTTGAAACGCACAAAGGAGCATGGGTTGACAATCTCAACAATGTATTGTGGGGATACCGTACGACGACCCAGTCTTCCACCCAAGAAACGCCTTTTAGGCTAACGTACGGATCAGAAGCAATGATCCCTGTGGAAATCGGTGAATACTCATGGAGGCGTGACCATGTCGCCGAGGTCGCCAATGATCAAAACTTGGCAGAAGCGTTGGATTTGCTTGACGAGATTCGAGAACATGCCATACAAAATGACAAGCTCACTAAAGACAAATCAGCCACCTATTACAACAAGAGGGTGGTTCATCGGAAGTTTGAAGCTAAAGACATTGTTCTGAGAAGGGCGGACGTTGGAAACAAAAACGCCCGAGAAGGCAAGCTCGCCCCAAATTGGGAAGGACCATACCGAATAGCAAACGTGCTAGGAAACGGAGCATACTCCTTAGAGACGTTGGATGGGAAAGCAATCCCGCGAGCATGGAACGCTGACAAACTCAGAAAGTATTATAGTTGATACACCATGTAACAATCTCTGCACTCTTTTCCTTTCCTAAGTTTTTATCCCAATGGGTTTTACTAGGAAAGGTTTTTAACGAGGTAGAACTTTCAATAAACAATCTTCAACTCATGTTACTGTTGTTAATATGGTTTGGCCAAAAAAAGGGACGGTTCTCACCCCCGCCAAAGTTGGACTGAGACGGATCTCACCCCCAGCCAACGCCCAAAAACGGGACGGTTCTCACCCCCGCCAAAGTTGGACTGGGACGGTTCTCACCCCCAGCCAACGCCCAAAAACGGGACGGTTCTCACCCCCGCCAAAGTTGGACTGGGACGGAACTCACCCCCAGCCAACGCCTAAAAACGGGACGGTTCTCACTCCCGCCGCAGTTGGACTGGGACGGTTCTCACCCCCAGCCAACGCCCAAAAACGGGACGGTTCTCACCCCCACCACAGTTGGACTGAGACGGTTTTCACCCCCAGCCAACGCCTAATAACGGGACGGTCTTCACCCCCGCCGCAGTTGGACTGAGACGGTTCTCACCCCCAGCCAACGCCTGATAACGGTACGGTCCACACCCCCGCCGCAGTTAGACTGGGATGTTTCTCACACCAACCAACGCCCAACGCCCACACTAGGACTAACGACAATTTATTAAGTTAGTAAACATTTCATTCAAGGCGCGCAAAGTTCAAAGTTATTAGCAAAGAAAGAAGCCCGAGGCGGACAAGAGCACAAAGAGAGAAAAAGACATTCATTACTGGCAAAGAAGAAACCTGAGGCTGACATGCCAGCCGCGGTAAAAAAAAAAAAAGTTATACAAGTTATAGAAGATATTCTATACAAGCTATACAGTCCTCTCTTCCGGATCCTTCAGCGCCTCAGTTCCACCAGTCGCCGACTGATCAAAATTCAGTTCGCTGCCATCACCCGCCACTTCAGGCTCCTCACGCCCACCGTCCACCCTTCGGTCATCCTCGCCATCGGAAATCGGGAGCGCCCCTCTTGCCCCTTCATCATCATCAGTTTCAGGCGCTTCCTCAATAACCTTCATGACGCCGCCATCCAGCCGCTCGACCATTTTGCCATCCTCGACGTCGTAGGCAGGATCAAACCCCGCCAAATCAGCGCCAGGATACCGGACGACAACTTGCTGGAGAGCGTTGGTAAAAGCTTGAGACATCAGGCTGGCGAGGGCCTCCTCCAACTTCTCAACTTGACCTAAGGCCTTGTTGAGATCTTCATCTTTTGCATGAAGACGCCCCTCGGTAACGAACAGTTTAGCAGCCAACTCATCCTTCTCCGTCAGGAGGATCCCCTTTTCCTTTTTGGCGTCCTCCAACGCCTTGCTTAAGGTGGCTTTCTCACCTTTCAGACGCTTCATATCATCGTCAACGCTGGCCTGCCGCGCCATCAACGTTTTGATAGAAGCATCCTTGTCAGAAAGCTCCTTGCCAAGCCGCCCCACATCAACAGTAAGGGCATCCACTTGTCGCCCAAGATCGTCAAGGCGATCTGCCTGCACGGAGCACTTCTCATCCACCGCCAAGGCAATCTCCTGCATTGCAAAAATGTGGCCAACAACCACCTGAGTACAATCCAGTAATTGTTGGCGATCAAGGTGCGACGGGGCCAGCAAGTTGGGACGTCCTATGTTAGGATATCCATGTGAATGATCCCTTTCCGACAGAGAAAGGGCGCTCGAGACAGAAACCGGAGCAGCGGCAATAGCAGAATTGTGGGGCGCTACCGGAACCTGATCGCCCTCAGTCGAAGGGGGATCGGTTACCCGATCACTACCGTTCGAAAAACCGTCAGCTTCAACCTGACCCTGGCGCGAAGATTTGGACGGTCGAGTCGGTGAAAGGCTCGCAGACGCGCCACGTTTCATGCTAGGACCTCCCAGGCCAGGCGACCCGCTGCCTAACGTAGAATCACTAGTCGAGGAGTTGCCAGCCGCCCCCGTCGCCTCCCTAATAATCGGCATAGTGGCTCTCCTCTTCAGTTCCTCCGCAGGAATGTCCGCGGCAGAACGAACCTTCCCCTTCTTCTTCAGGGCCACCGCCTTGCCCTTACTCGTGTCCTTCGAAGCAAGAGTAGGTTGAGCTGGAACAACTTCACCCTGGCGCGCCCGCAGCTTTGCAGCCGCCTCACGAGCAAGCCTTAAAGATTCAGACGCCATGTTCCCAACTGCAAGTCAAAGCAAAGACAAAGGAAAGTGTTAGAAGTTACAAATAAAGTAAAGATTTGGAAGGCGTTAGAAGCTAAAAGAAAAACAGAGAAACACTCAGAACGCCATCACACCTCTGTGGCACAACACTTGTTTCGTCGGCCAGACAGGCAAAAACCCCTTAATATCCACAAAAAAATCAACTACCGCTCGCTCCTCAAGCGTCAAAATCCCAAAGGGGTAGGAATACCGACCGGCGTGCACCTCATAATGGGCCTCAGTCCAGTACAAAGGAAATCGGCACTGTCTGGTCGCCGGATCAACAAAGAATGGTAGCTCTCCATCCTCCAGCGTCGGCTCAATCCAGAAGAAGGTGTGTTTCCAATTCTTGTATGAATTGGCATATTGAGCAAAAATCGCTCCTAATGAAGTCCCCGCCTTTAGCGAAACCCACCCAAGCTATTTCTTCGGGGATACTTGGAATAAGTAGAAGAACAACCGCACGGAAAACTCCCATTTGAAGTACCGGCATATACTTTCATACACCCTAACAAACGCCCAAGCGTTCGGGTGCAACTGGGAGGGTGCGACTTGCAAATGGGATAACACTCCCATCTCAAAATCGGTGAGAGGAAACCTCACTTTCTGATCGGTAAAATGGGTTTTGTAAACCATGAAGCGTCATACAGACTTCTTGGCATCACTAGGCGCATCGCAAACTCGGCGGTCACTTGACACCGCAAACGGCTGCCATTTGGCTTCATTCGCGCCATCCTCAGTAATCATAAACGCCGGTTCAGTTCGGTAATGACGAGCTAGAACATCCTTATCAGGATAACTCGAGGATGACGCAAAGATATCTGGGTCTACCCATTCCCGCGCCTCGAGACGATTGTCCGACTGAATGATCTCCATCAGTCAAGGAAAATTTCTACCTGGAGTAACAAACAGGTTGTCAATCGGCAACTGGACCCCCAAATCAAGACGACGGCTAAAAAGAGAAAAGAAAATCCACCTCGCCCTCTACCCCATCTCCTCAACCGCCAGCACTCACATCAATTATTACAAGAAAAAATAACTGTATTTACTTACCATCAGAGTCAGAAGTATCTGAAGAACTCGAAGCATAAAAATCTGAGAAGCTTAATGAAGAAGGACACCGAGCAGGTGGTATCTTATAAAGCTCCAAGTCTTCGTATATGGCGTCCCACACACCATACCTAACAAGACGTCCATCTTCTGGATGTAACCTACCCAGTCGGTTATCCGTAGACTCGTCATATTTACGGCGATGGAAAGACGCAGGAATTGGTGGTATATACCCCTTTGAAGTGCTTAGAGCAAGCGAGGGATTGGAAGGCGGATTCGAAGGTTTATAGTAAGTTTCAAGTGGGCGATGTTGTGGGAGCTGATTTACAGAAGAGAAAGGGCGAATAAGTCACCCTGCGCCAAATGAAGAGCGCCGAGAAGTACGGCGACAGGAACGACCACCTCGCCCAATTGAAGGAACGGAAGGGCCCGAACCACGACGACGAGAAGGCCGAGCCCTGACCCTCTCTTGGGAACTCCCTGGCTGCCGCCGCCTAGATCTGCTAGGACAACGCCCACCAGAGCCAGACGCCTCACCCAGATAAGGAACTACAGGCCCTAAAGCCCGTTCTGGTAAGATATTCTGAATCTCTTCTTCGGAAAACCCCAACAGTTCAGGAATTTTACCGTGGGGCAGTGACTCCACCCCCGGAACCAGAGAATGGGAAGAAGAGAAAAAACTACTGACCCCCACCGTACAGCCTTCGACTGAGTCGAAGGCTTCGTCAAACTCCTCCTCTTTGAGTTCAACCTCGGGCAAAACCAACCCAGGGATACTCATAACCTTACAGTACCCAGAACAAACAAGAAGTAGAAGGAAAGATATACAGGAAAATCAAAAAGGTAAGATACTATACCTGAAGATTACGCACAAATCGTAGTGGAAGAAAGGTTGATCGGAATGACAAAATGAAGAAGGTTGCAGACTGGATTCAAGGCAAGAAATGTCCGCCAAAAAGAGGTTCCCCCCCTTTTTAAAGAAAGGACGGAACGCAACGTGTCACTACACGGCCACTGGATCTCCAACCGTTGATGTTGGAGCCAAAAACGATGGGCGGCCATGATGTGCTGCTCTACTTCAGACCGTTAGATGGGAATTGCGTGATCCGACGAACGGACGCGATAAAGGGTCAGGAGGTAATTTCATTACAAATGTCAATCACGTCACTTCAATGCGCCGTACCTCGAAACAACGCAACAGCCTGTAATGATTACTGAGGCGTCATAATTACTTTCGCGAGAATCGAAGAGGCACGACAGAAAGGTAAAAACCCAAAACACCCCTGAACCAGTGGAAGCAAAAACGGCTGATATCCCAAGGCGTTGGAGGATGAACGCCCAAATTCTAGATCGACAGATGTTGTCCATTAAACATACTCGCACTACACAGAGCACGCCCAATGCAAGTTTGGCGATGTCTGATCAGCCATCGCCCTACCCAGATCACACAGCGCCACAAGCTCTCCCACTTGCCATGCCACAGCATTGGGGATCCAGGTGATCGCCTCAAAAGGTAACGCCCAAAGACTATAACTTGGCACCATCCTACGCATGCTACCAAGCTGGGGGGCTCCTGTTCTGGATGGTCCAATCACCCAATAGGCCCAATCAGCCTATCGCCCAGGGGGTCTAAGCCGCCCTAACGGGCCAGCCACAAAATCGAAGGAATTTTTTAAGGATACTAGTAGTCTTATACACAAAATCGAAGGAATTGTAACATGTAATAAATTTAATTTAAAATTTTTAAATTCGATTAAAATTTATCTATGATTAATCGCAAGGACTTTGTAGGAAAAAAATGTGCACACTTATCTATATCTTGTGTCAGCAAGTCTCAGTTACGTAAGCGTGATTATGAAGCCCTGAACTTTTATTCATTGTGGGTTATTAATGGGATTTACATTTATCATTTAACATGATCACAATAATTTTTCTACACACATAATATTTTATGGGGCCCGCAATTTTTAAAGTAAAAAAAAAAATTCCGGCACGCAAAACGAATATCTATAACATAACAGAATCACTTTTCCTACAACATAATTCTTATAAAATCCCTAGTTAATTAGTCATTGATCACTTCATAAGTTTGATTTAATCACTATCAAACCTTTATTGGGGGCAAGTCAAACAAATAACTAATTACTTGAACCAAGGTTGTTGGTATTTACTATTTAATCGTCAAATTTAATTATGCGTATCAAGCTATTTTTTCTTTTTTAAATATTTCAATCGATTCATCATTTTGTGACTAGTTCGATTATCATTTTGTAATTAGTTCGATTCGAGACAGGTTCTGAGATTAAGACTTTAAACTCCTTTCAAAGACAGTTGTCTACATAAAAATTTGAGAGCAATTGGTTTAATATATTTTCCAGAATCGAAGAAATGGTAAAGGATGTTTAGGGCCATGTTCGGAGTTGGCAAACAGCTTTGCTTGTCCAACTTCAAATGGTGATAACCGGAGCTAGAAAACTCCAAATGAGTCATGTGATACCTCGTTGGAAAGTTAATTGAGTCTAGATTAACATACTAAAATATGAGAATTTTATAACAAGTGAATTGCGCTCAGTGACTAGAAAATAGAAGCATGTACAGTTTTGGGAAAACCGTAAAAGTGATATTTAAGCTAAGTGGGCTTAGGGGAACCCTTAGTAACTTATAATAATCATAATTATGGCTTGGACGAGTTGAAAATAATCTAAGTTACCTAAGTGAGCCTTGCATGAGATTCTAAGTTATGTAATTAATTGAAGATTTAGATAGCTTGGAATAATGCACTAAAATACATAATTATGTAATAATTGGTCTAGACTTGTAATGAGCATATTATTGGCATATGAGTATGAAAAGTGGAATCATTAAATGATTAAGTCGTGGATATGACTTGATTAATTAATATATAATTAATGATGTGAATAGTTCTTGCTCTAGGTGTGCCTAGAGAACTGTGCACTTGAGGTAAGAGCATCCTTAAAAGGTGGATCTTGGTTAAACTACAACCAAACTTTAAAGGTGGTTTAAACTGCAACGAAATTTTGTGAACTTCAGAGGAAACTCTTTGCACTTGAGAATAACTAATTAAGGATTTCAATTTTAAAACTTTCAATTAAATATCTAAGCTTTATTACATTACCATTTAAGGACTTCAACTTCAATAAGAAATAATTTAATAATACTTGTAAATTGAAAAACAAATCTTAGGACATATTTGCCATGTGTTTTCTTCATAAAGTAACTTGCTTTAATTTATCAAGATAAAAAAGGGATAGGATATTGTGACAACCAAATAATGTTACTACCAATGTTACGACCACATCTTAACTGTTGATTTCCGTCTTTTTTTTTATAATGGGTGGCAGACCCCCAACATATCATATGTATATGACAGGAGATATCAATCTCCAACAACATGAGAAAATAGAACCCCTTTAATTAAATCAAAGTCCTTAAATGATAACAATAGAAGTTTAATCTCGTAATTGATTTACTATTTAAAAAAAAATATTGTACATACAAAGTACAAGCCCAAGAAAAATTGCTTATGAATAGAAAAATAAAGATATTACAAATATCACCATCTCATAGACTCAGAGAAAACACAGTTCCAAAGAAAATGAGCATTACATCTATAATTCCTGATTCCCAACGCTATCGGGATTACATTTGAATGGTAAAAAAATGCTATATGGTATACTCTGCTAAGGGGACCATAGGAATCAAATGATACCAAATAAAATACCAATAAAATTAACCTGATGGAAAATTTGTCTTAACCTCTATCTATGGAGATTTCACTCTTGAGGCAAACG
>JAVKPL010010060.1:0-42485 GCA_032173675.1 Gastrolobium villosum | reverse complement strand
TATACCTAAAGATTGTGGTTGCCTACAGTAGCCAATTTCAAATAATATTTGAGGAAGCTTGCAGTAATAGCTGTGACTGTGGATGGTAAATATATTATCAGAAAAGTACCACACAAAAAAAATGATGGAAATTAATTATTATTATTTGTACAGGAGAAGAAACCCGGGAACAGATGAACACTCAGTTACTCATTTTCTAATCAAGTTAATCAAAGCTAAGGAAATAAAAATAAGACAAGTAATGAATCTTGGTAACTTTTTTTTTCAGTGAATTGTTTGGTCCTATTTCATCTTATAATTAAGTATTATTTTGTTGTTCTGCTACTTAAATAACTCACTTGATCTTTTATGGTTCCATTTCCTTCCTTTTATTCAGGAAATACTTCAGGTGTCCTTTTTATTGAATATAATTATACAAAAGTTGCCAGTTTATGATTACAATCCTGAATTTATTTTGAGCAGGGTTAATGACAGTATAGTTGTGGTAGCTGCAGTACCAGTTACTGACAAAATCAAATTGATTATTCAGATATCCAAATTGAAAACTTATGATTTCTTTTATGATTTACTAATTTAATTTCCATTTGTGTGGATACATATGATATTTTCTTATCTGTGATACGTTTCACATATGTTGTTAATCTTAGAACTGAATTATGCTAGCTGTTGTTTAATATTTTTTATCGTCATTCATTATCTTTTATTCATTATTTTGTTCTCATATGGGGCATTTTAGTGGTTGCTCTAGTTTAGCAGGACTGTAGGACTGCTTTGTTTCTTGTTTGGAGTTTTGATTTTGTCCCTTACTGACTCCCGTCCTTAATCCTCCTTAATCCAAAGCAAATATATGACGATTGTTTAAGGGCTACAATTTGTTCAAGATCTTTATCAGATTTTTTTGTAGATTTCTTACAATGAATGCTGTCTGCTGATAAATGGTGTTTGTTTTTCTAAATCCTTAGCTGGCACATTCTTATGCGGATGAGGGTTCCGAAAGAAGGTCCCTGTGATCCAATTGCACCTCTTGAGTTACCGCATTCTTTGCATGCCTTCCATCGTGTAACTGAGGCAGATGAACTTAATATGGTAAGACATTAAACCATTCACTATTTTGCAATCTTATACTACATCTGGTTCATGGTTACTGGATGATGCTGCGACTTCAGGAATTTCAAGGTAAGGTACCTTGAGTTTCATATGCTATATTTTCTGATTTAAGTGAGATTTGGCATAGCTATAATGGTTGGCAACTTCTTGGAAGAACGTGTGGATGATATAGGGTTTGTATCTACAATTATACCTACTCTGGGGGTGAAATTTTTGTTTTGAATTATTATGGGACAAGCCTTGTTTTCCTCAATCATGTACAACAAAATATCTGCACATTTTAATATTTTATCCTTCTTTTAACTAATGGAATTTACATAATAAAAACTGAGGGGTGACAGTTGTTGTTCAAAAATGTTTTGTTTCAATTTGAGTTTTTACAAGTTTTGGCTTCTTTTCTACTCATTGTTCCTTGTGTGGTTGTTTCTTACTGCTCCTCAGGAAGGTTGCCATACTTTTCGTGGGGGATTTTGGAATTACTTCAGCATGGGTAAGAATAGCTTTTCCTGGGTACTAATATACTTGAACTTTACCCTGCTGGTTATATAATTTCATTCTCCACTTACAAAGAATTAGTTGATTTAGCTGGAACTTCATTATAATATTTAATTTTGTCTGTTTTACATCCTTTGATCTTGGTAAAGTATTATCAAATTATGACAGTGAAAAATCCAGTTTAAATTAGCAACAAAACTTTAACCTTGTTACACAAGCTGAAAAGTATGGATATGTAATGACGGAAACCTAATTTGTGTGATGTTATATTAGCATGCTGATTAAGTAAAATTTATTGATTGCTTTCATCATAATTGTTGATTGTTTTTAGCTTGATTATTTTTAGCTTCTCGTAAAACTTATTAGGGGAGCTTTTTTTTCCCCTCATTCTATAAACCCATCTTACTTCAACAGTTGTTAAAATGTCCATGACTCCTGACTGTAGGAATGGATGCTCAAGTGTCTCATGCATTTCATTCTGAACGAAAATTGCATCCCGAGAAATTCAAAAACCAGTTGATTAATCAGGTATGCTATTGTTTCTGCAGCAATCATAGTGAATACATAAAAGCATTGTGCAGAAGGTAAAAATACTGCTTTGACTTTCTCAATCTTGATTGGAAAGCCTATATAGTTTTAGACCACCGAGATGTACTTTCATCCACTATCTTTTTGGGATTGATTTTGTTATTCTGATTTCAATCATGTCAGAGTACTTATGCTAAGCTTGGGTGCACGCAAGGATGGTTTTTTGCTCCTCTATTCCATCCTCCTTCCAGGTCAGTTCATGTAGATGTATCATTGATTGGACAAAGGATTTGTTTGTTTTCCTTTTATGATTTTAGGTTGTTTTTGCCCACCTCATTAAATTCATGAACCATTTAATATAGGTCCATTTACATTCATGAAAGTATATGCTACGTAAGTCCCATTAGAAATCTATTTCTTGGAATTAGTTAAATGGGCACCTTCCAACTGGTTCCCTAAATATAAAGGTATCATGAATTCAATTTTACTGTTTTGGCTTATGAATCGTCAGTATGCTGAGTGCTCCATACATCTATAAAGATGTTAATTCAATAGTTAAGTTGGCACTACTTAGTGCAGCTTCAACAGCGAGAAGGTACAGTTGTTAATGATAAGCTCAGGGAATAGATTATCAACATTCCCTATATTTAGAAATTTCTAAAGCTTGACAGATAGCATTTTCTAAATCTAAAAAGCACGTGATATATTTGTTGGTGGCCTAATTATTCCCTATATGAACCGTCCGTGGATATCCTATTATGCTAGAGGAAACACTGAATTCTAAAATATACTACAATCCCATCTTCACAGTGGGCCTGCATCCCCTGATGTCCCAGGATCAATTGAGCATATTTTTCAGAATTCCAGTTTCACTAACCATTTACCAGGTAGCCATCTCACCTGTTAGGAAGGTATGGGCTTTGATAATGGTGCTGGCCCGTGAGTGGAACTAGGAAGCTACAGAAATAATCTGTCACTGCATCAGTATGACAGCATTCTTTGGATTCCTCTAAATACCATTTTATTTAGTTTTAATTCTAACCAATGAAATCATAAAATTAAAATCAATATCTATTTTCTTTGCTATTTTTGCTAGTCCATAGATTGGAATGTACACATGAGAAACCTATTTTCATCAAAATATCATAATTAGAGAATTCTTTTAGGATTTTTCCTTCTGTTCAGATGTCAATTTAAATAATATAAATGGCTGTAACTTGTAAATACGGTGCTTACTATATAGGAGACTGAGAACAGGTCTAGCAATTTGAATGTTATACGTAGTTCTTTTCTTTTCCCTTCTTTTTTTTAATGCTAGTTTAGATTGTTCAAATGCACACGCATATGCACAAACTACACATACAATATCAATTCTTCACAGGTCCATCTTAAGCATTTTTTTCAATATATATTTTTTACTTAACCGGTTAAGTAAATGTAATTTGATCTTCTAATGCAGGAACATAGCACATCTTGCAAAAGTGAAAGTCATGAAAAGACATGGTCATTGGGAAGACTTGCACATACCTTCCAGGTAAATCATTCTGTACACGCATATATATCTTCTTCTTCTTTTGGGTTTTATTGGAGGTGTAAGCTCTGCCGGCTTGGCTCAGCGGTAAGCTGCTTGCCGTGGTGTGTCAGGTCGCGGGTTCGAATCAGTCTCTCTGCAAAAAGCAGGGGAAAGACTAGTGTGAGTGGGTATTTGAACTAGGTCGGCCCTTTTTTTATAAGCTCTTGAGTAGTGGAGGGAAAAAGATAGTCTAGTGGGGGATTGAACCTCTAACATCAACATCATACTAGAGTCTTAAAAACTTGTGCCAGTGTCAATTAAGCTACGAGCTGATTGGCATAAAGGTTAGCGGAAGGTAAAACAAAATTCAGGTTAGCGGGAAAATGCTTGCATTTTTTAAATGCCAATGGGCAAAGACCCAAAGCCACACTTAACTAAGCTTTGATAGCTTTCCAACACTATTGCCCATTCAATTTTTTTCAAAACTTCATTGCTTTTATCATTGATGCTCTTGTTAATTATTGGATGATTAATGTCTCATCATATTAACCACTTTTTGAGTACGGATATTTTAAAGTAAAAAGGCCATTTAAATCAACTTTCCTTCGTGTCCACCTGCTGTTCTTTCTGCTCCTGTTTGCTTCTTGAATAACATCTAATATTTGTTTATTAACCCTATTTCCATTTTATATGCAGCATCCGGTCAATTGTATGTCTTAACTTGCCTAGCTTTTCCGGTGGATTGAATCCATGGGGTACACCAAACAGGAAGAAGCAGCGTGACGTAAATTTCATAAGCTACTTCTGAATTAATTTATTTAGTAACTTTTTACCAGTAAGTTTTGAGGTCAAGTACTACTCTACTAGGAGTAGTATTAGTACAAAATAACATATTTTTATGCAATCTTTTTGTCAAAAAAATAAAAAATCTAAGTATGCTATCTTGATTGAATGCAGAGAGATTGGACACCTCCATATGTAGATGATGGCCTTATAGAGGTTGTTGGTTTTATAGATGCCTGGCATGGGCTTGTTTTGCTTGCTCCAAAAGGACATGGAACTCGCCTTGCTCAGGCATGTTGATACATTGAAATATTGGATACACATTTGCACTTGTACCTTTTGATTCTCAGAACACACTTTTCTTAAATTTTCTTCTGGAAATATTAAAATTCGCTCACATATAATTGAGTTTTTGTACCAATTATTAATTTCTTTTCTTAGTTTTAAAATTTAATAATGTCTTGAAATTATGTTGGCATTAGGCACACAGAATCCGCTTTGAGTTTCACAAAGGAGCAGCAGATCATACATTCATGAGGATTGATGGAGAACCTTGGAAGCAACCCCTACCAGTTGACGATGATACTGTTGTGGTAGAGATTTCTCACCATGGCCAGGTTAACATGCTTGCAACTCATGATTCCAAAGCTAAAAGTGTTAATGATCCGTCATCACCATTCCATAATGATGCTGAGGAAGAGGATAGTAATGATGAAGACTCTGTAGCTGATGAATTCCGGAAATTTGGTGCTGCAGATACATTTAAAATCCCAGATGAGGTAGATCTTGCGCATCTTAGTTAGGTCAGTCACTATTAAGCCATTCTTTAGTGTTATGCAGTTGACATTGCCTGCCTACTAGTGCCTACCTGTTAAGTCCTTATTAATATTTGTCGTTGCCCCTTTCAATTGCATCACCTATTTGCTCAATTCTAGCAGCTATATGTCTGCAAACTTGTAATTAAGATTTGAGATTCAATAATTGCTTTGTTCTAAACGTTCTTAGAGTTGAAATACATAGATTTGTATTCTGCTCCACCTGTGGTAGGCCTTCAGTGTCGGTGTTCAAGCTAGGCATGTAGTGAGAATCATTTCTGATTTCTTCTGTGGCGTCAAAAAATTAGGGTCTGGATTAATATAGTAATTAATCAAGGATCGTGTACTTTGGTGCACATTGCGTTCCTCTCGTAATTACACAAATGGGGAAGTTCAAATTGAATGTGCTCTTTTTAGTATACACCTGCGTGGTTTGGCGGAGGGAAGCAAAGTAAGGCCGCACGAAATCGCTAATTCACCATTAATCGCTCTACAAGTTCCGTCAACACGGGTACAAGATACAATATAACACTCCTATATATTAATCCTCAAAAAAAAAAAAAAAAATTAGATTTTGGTATGTTTTTGATATTAAATAATATTTTTAATTTATGTAATGTATATTATATTTAATATTCAATAATTTAACAAAAAAAATAAAACTAATCTTATAATATTCATCAATTTTGCAAAGAAACTATAAAGAATCAATTTAACTCAAATGTTTGGAATGCACATATCTACCAACGTGTGCTAAAAAACTAAATAAGACTTAAGTAATTAATTAATTAAAAAAAGGTGGCGAGGATCGAACCCAGATCTACCAACCTTTGTGTAACATTCCGAGCGTTGACGAGGGTGAGGAGTGATCGCCGGTGCGAAAGGGCATGGACAAGGAACGGTTCCTGACAGGCTTCCAGCGGGGGTTGCATGTACAAATAACCCAAAAGCATAAGTTATTAGATGATGTTAAGTTAATGATTTTATACATCTGTAACAAAAACATAAGATATAAATATTTACTATTATATTTTCAAATTGAAAATCTCTTATACACTATATTTACTATTATATTTACCCATCTCTTATATTTACTATTATATTCCTGTGAGGCGAAATGAACGGGAATTATGGTGACCGAAAAGAGCATTGAAACTAATTTCGGATGGGATCGCAACAGGCGAAGGTTCATCCACAACGGGGTGAGAAAGATCAGGACCAGGATCAGGATCCTCATCAATACCTTCTAAATACAACAAGGCAGCCTTCCCTTTACATTTATGCCCAAATTAGTACTTCTCATCACAATTATAACAAAGGTTCTTCTCACGTTTCGCTTGGCGCTCTTCAGGTGTCAAACGACGAATGGGTAAGGTTGAGATGGGATGTGGGTGAGTGTTTGTAGGTTGGGGAGAACTAGTAACAATAGCGGTAGTGGGGGAATAAGGAGGTGACTGTTTGGGGTAATTTTGCCACGAACGCACAGGTTTAGAATCAATGAATTGATCTTCATAGATCCGGGCAAGAGAAAAAGCCTCATGATAGTCAAGCGGTCTGTGTGTGAGAACAGAACGTTTGATCGGAGGTTTTAATCCCGAAACAAAAATACTACGGAGCATAATAGCAGACAAACCAGGGACCTGACTAACAAGCTTCTCGAACCCAGATTGGTAATCCAAAACGGACCCAGTATGTTGGAATTTTACCAAAGCACCGGCAGGATCTTCAAATTCTGACGGACCGAAGCGGCGTTGTAAAGCCGTGCAAAAAGTACGCCAATCAGATAATAACCCATTCTAATTGGAGCCATAAAACCAGCTATCCGCTGGATCTGTCAAATGAAAAGCGGCAAGATTAACCCATTCTGGGAGGGGTACCTGATAAAACGTGAAGTAACGTTCAGCGGCCACGATCCACGTAGTGGGATCACCAGAAGAAAAACGCGGAAAGTCGAGCTTCACTTGACGAGATCGGGAAGGGTCAGATCCATGGGACGGACCGGAACCCAAAACGCCACGGTTGCCAGAAGCTTGCTGCTGAAATTCCAGTAAGCGAGTGACATCCATGTGCAGGCGATTCTGAGACTCATGGAGTGTGGTCTGAGAGTCATGTAATTGAGTATTAGACTCGTGAAGATTCTGAAATTGCTGTTCATGGACCAAATCAGCAGCACGAAATTGTTGTTCCAACGTGTCAAGACGCTGTTGTAAATCACGCATACGAGTGTTTTCAGCCATAGCAGGAAGTATGAGGGCAATGAAAGCACCAATGAAGGGGGTTTAGATCTGAAAAGGAATAGAGAGAGAAGAAAGAGAGGGAAAAAGGAGAAGAGAGAAGAATTTTGTCAAAACTTTCTGTATTTTTCTCACCCCTCTTGGGCTATTTATTTATTATTCCTTGTGATTGGATTCTTCCTTACATTTGAAAATAGTACAATACTTGCCAAATAAACTAACTGGGCCTACAAAGACTATTGCAAATAGTCATCTAAGTATAATGGGGGTTTCTTAGTGCGAATGGGCCTCTGTTGATGTGGCCCAAGCGAAGGGAGTGCAACATTTATTCAGTACCTTTTTTAATTTTTATTATATTAATTTGGTATAACATCGATCAATTTTTTCATAATAGGTAATAAAATTTTAAATATTAAAGATATTAGAACATGTTAGATTGTCGGGGATACGAAGTATCGGATACGATACGTCAAGTTTTTTAAAGTGTTCTAAAGGAACAATCTATGATGCATGGACACTGACACGGGACACGGCACGACACGACACGCCGACACGTTAATTCTAAAAAATATCATATTTTGACACGTTGGGACACATTTTGATATTAAATAAAAAATTTAATATATATAATATAATTTATATTTAATACATATAAGAGTCTATAATAAGTCATATAACCAATCAAATTTTTAAATTTCATAACATAAATATAAATAAAGATAATTTTTCGTACTTTGTTAATTTTGCATGTCAAATCTCATAATAGAAAAAAAATAATTTATAATTTTTTTATATTTAATTAATAAAATAAAATTAAGATTAAAAAAACGTGTACGAGCATTGACCGCGTGTCCAAAAAAGTTGACTGTGTATCCGAAAAACGTGTCGGACCGTGTCGGAGAGTTGTCCTCGTGTCCCCAAATGTTGACCACGTGTCAGACGCGTGTCCGAGCGTGTCCGTGTCGGATACGTGTCCGACACGCACAAATCCAAAAAAAGGACGAGTCCGTGCTTGCTTGGGAACAATAGAGCATTCTACGATAATATTATAAGAAAATGAGTATAAAGCACTCTCTAGTATAAATTAGTGTATCTACAAAGGAGAGATGAGATGTGTCCTATGAAGCTCCGATGCTTCAAAAACCCTAACGTATCGTGTCCGACACTCTCGGACACTTGGACCCTCCCCGACACTCCAACACACGTTATAGAAATTCAAAAAAAAAGTTTAAAGGTTACATTGCATTTAGTTTTTAGTTCTAACTATTAGATTCGTTGGATTATGATTACTATTTTATTGAGTTTAATATAAATATTTGGGATATCTTATATTTTTTTGCAAAATTTATGAATATTATAAGTTTAGATTATTTTTTTGTTAAATTATTGAATATTAAATATAATATACATCACATAAATTAAAAATATTATTTAATATCAAAAAGTGTCCTACCGTGTCGAAATCTAACATTTTTTAGAATTAATGTGTCGGAGTGTCGTGTCGCATCGTGTCACGTGTCTCGTGTCAGTATCGGTGCTATATAGGAGATGTGTCTACATCATTTAATTTAATAATTGAAAAAAGATATACATACAATCTATTTTCGTTTATATTATCTTACAATTATATTTTAACTATTAATTTTCGTCAATCTGACGATTATAATTTACTGAAAATTAATAATAAATTATAATCGTTAGATTGACTGAAATCAACGATTAAAATATGATTGTAAGAGATTATAAATGAAAATAGATGGTAAGTATAACCTTCCTTTTAATAATTTAATATAAAATATAGTTTTTTGTGTCAAATTTTATAAAAATTAAATAAATAAAAAATATAATCAAATAATTTTTATTTTCATATATTTTAAAACTAGGGCTGGCAATACGGGCCAGCCCGCCCCGACCCGCCCCGGCGCGCCACTGGCCCGCCTAAAATGGGCTAGCCCGCCCCGGCCCGTTTTGACAAAATGGGTTGAATTGAGCAACCCAGCCCGTTTTATGAGTGGGTTGGCGGGCTACGGGCCAGCCCGCCTAAAAAAAATATATATAAAAAATATAAAAATAAAATACAAAAATCTAAATTCTGCATGAAAACACATAATTTTTTTTGCATAAAAGCATATAAAAATCTGCATGAAATCCTAATGTGCTTATGAAACCAAGAAGATCAGTGTTTAATAATCTACATATAAATATGCATCTTTCAATCCAGAAATAATAATAAAAAATAAAATCATATCAAGGTAAAACAGAATAACAAAACAAGTAACAAAGTATTGTATGAGCAGCCAACAACAATTCGAAAAAGCCACTTGCAAGCAAAGAAATCTAGGGCATGAAGTTACATAACAATTGGGTAACCTAAAAAAAAAAAAACAACGGGCTTGGCGGGCTAGCCCGCCCCGTGGCGGGTCGAGCCCAGCGGGCTGGCGGGTTTGGCGGGCTGGTGGGTTGAAAAACTCAACCCAGCCCGCCCTGTTTGGTGGGCGGGGCGGGCTAGCCCGACGGGCTCAGCCCATTTTGCCAGCCCTATTTAAAACCATATATTATGTTAATCTTTATATATATCAATGAAATGCTAAATAATTTTATACAAATATATTTTATAAATATGATTTATATGATAGAAATTTTCATTATATATAAGGGTGTTGATTTTCTTCGGTTGTAGAGGAAATCAACATTTTCTTACAGAACCATTGAATTTCGAGCTTTCTTATTTTTACTTTTTTGACTTTTTTAACTTGTGGACTCTACAAAGTTTTCTGAGTGCGGGAATTGGGTTTTGTTTTTTTTCTGTAGAAGGAGAAACAAATATCCTTATATTATATAAAGGTTTATAATCTATCATTTAATATGATCACAAAATTTTTCTTACACACACAACATTTTGTGAGGCCCGCAGCAAAAAAAACTCCAACACGCAAAACGAATCTCTATAACATAACACAACCATTTTTCCTACAACATAACTCTTATAAAACCCATTATATAAACACATACAAACACTGGAATATGAAAAATTTAGGGATAGCCAGAATATATGCCTGCGGGCTAGTGTTTGAGAACTACAAAATACATTTGTGACTGCGAGGAGAAAAATAATACTTGCAATCGTGTTGGACGGGTGAATTAATTGTGGGATTTTTAGCGAAACAAGAATTAAGGTGGATCACCGTGAAAGAAGATTACAATTTACACTCAGCACAGAGTGCAAAATCAAGCTGATAGAAAGTGCCAGGCTCAAGAAAAAGCATGTCCAGGATACGAAATCTTCACTAGGAGGTCGTTTCCGAGGACCATAGCTACAGACCAGACAATTCTAAACATTTTGTAATGGCCTCATTAGCCTTTTGTGGTTCAGCCCTTTCTTCTCTTTTCTTCTTCTCCCTGAAGCAAAATATCATTTCAATGAATCAAAATCTTTCTGAGGAAAACAAGCAAGTTATAACTGTAAATCTGTCACATCTATTAGACTTTGACTCTTGAAAAAAATATTCAGACTAAGGGTATCAAATTCAGGCAGCTGAGAGCTTTATTGAGCATATGGAATATCAGATTGTGTCAGAACTCAGAAGTAATCCCACAAATTAACAGCAAAAATTAAAATGTGAGGTTGAAACAAATGCTACGGGAATAGTACTTTGTATCAGACTGTCACGTCACGTGGTAGCGAATTACGTCCGTCAATGATAATGTGTGACACTTTTTCGCAGAAAAAAGCTGATCGGACGTAATTCGTTACTAGTGGTAGCGAATTTGGTACGCAATATGGCCACGTGTCACACGTTATGATTGTCAAACGTATTTCGCTACCAATCATAGCGAAATATGTCATGTGGCAGTAAGAAAATACTATTCGCGTGCCATTTGGGTGACACTTTGGTCACTGTTCCCAAATGTTCTCAGTCCGTTGCCAAAAAGTTTTACAATCTTAGGTTGAATCTGTGTCTTAAAACTAAAGAACTTAGGTTGCGTTTGGAAGACACGTTTAATGCATATGAAAAGCCATGAGAGAAAAGAGGATGAGACAAAACTGAATGGCATTGAAAGGTTTGATGTTTACCTTGCAACATATTCCTTTAGCAGCTCTTTTGCTTGAACCAACTTGGAAAGCAGATTACGATACACATCCAAATCTCGATCAACACTTCTTTTGTCAATGTTCAAAGCCGCACAAAGCTGTGGAGTTGACACCAAACATTAATTGATAATTAATCCTACAAACATTTAATTAAACGTATGAAATAGATACTTTTACAGTCTTGATATTGAGAGCCATCCTTGGAGGAAGACAGATCAGGACAAAGCCAATTAATCACTTCAAAATATGTTGGAATTTCTTGATTTGTAGTTTGCAAAAGCAAAATACCATAATAAGATGATTATTTGAGTAAATTCAAATCATAAGCCATGATGCCTTAAATGAATTGGGTAACCTTTTCCAAAATTGTTGGTTCAGTTGCTTTTGCCAACTCAAGAAGACGAAAGAGGCCTACTGCAAAGAAACGACTATAACTGAATTCTCCCTTTCCTCTTGCTCTTTCTGCAATATCCTTTAAAGTCCCTTCAACTTCTCCTTCTTTGGATGAAAACTCAACCAAGGAAGTTGAGTTTTGAGCCCGAGCCCACTCTTCCAACTTATGTGCATCTTTTCTGTAGAGTGTATAAAACATCATTTGATGTAAGATTAAATAAACCCTCAGATGCAAGTTATACAAATCCTCTGGAAAACAAAAGTGACATATATAATGCTGCTTTCATTTCTGCTAAAAACATTTCCTTCAGGTACATTTTCTTGATATGCAACCAAGTACTATACTTTTTTTTTTTTCTTTTGGTGAAACCAAGTACTATACTTTGCTGATGCACTTGAGTCACCGTAAGTTATTATTACAATTGCAGACGTCTCAGTTTTAAGGCCTTTTATGAATTAGTTTTAATAATTGTAGAGGTTTCAGTTTGCATGACTTTATCTTTTGTTTATGGTTATTTCCGTTTTGTATCAGTTTTTAAGATCATTGATGGTCCTTTATTGTCAGTTACTTTCTATATTGCTTGATTAGAAGGCTTTGTTAGAAGGATGTGAAAGGAGACTTTTGATCGTTGAAGAATAATAGTATAACAGAAAACTTCTACATTTTCCTGAAAGCCTACTTTCCCTATAATTCTGCACACTTGCCTTAGGAAAAATAGATCAATGTATTATATTTTAATATGCAGATTAAAGTTCATAGTTTTTAGTTTTCAATCTGCAACAATCATCAAGGACATTAATAATACTATGATGGTAGCTTAGTTCAATTGCAATAAAAATTCTTCAGAAAACTCCATCAGGATTAATAATATGATTCTCAAGCACACCACTAGATTCTGGTGAACATAGTCTCCAGTAGCTTACAGCCATTATTATTCAATCATTGAGTCATATGTTTAGAGCAGGAATCACAAAAAAATAAAAAAATAAATAAAGAACAATAAAGGAAAGCTAAATTACTCAATCTTGTAACCTGTATTCTGCTGGATCTTCCTTCAATGCCTGAATGTACGCTTGGAAGATGGCATCTCGGTCCTCATCACTAGGATACCCTTCCATGAGTTGATCATATACAGTGACAAAACCAAGAGCAAATACAGGGTCATAGCGATATGATCTCTTGTATCTCATTAAATGTTGCTGGACAATGAGCTCCTGCAGCACAGTGTTGTAGATACTAGGAATTGGTCGCTTATATGTCTTAAGAAAATTTAACTTTGTCTCAGAAACAGTGGGAACATCTGCAAATCAAGTACATAGAAAAGTAAGAAAACCCATGACCAACTATTGATAATAAAAGGTTTATTTTCTACTTTTATTTATTCTTCCCTTTTAGGCACTATGTATTAAAAGGATGAAAGAACCTAATGTGGAACTGTTCACACCATAGCATATTTGTTCAGAAATATAAAAATTATTAATGTAGCTTCACCCAATAGCTTAAGCTTTTGGGTTGAATTAGTTTTTTACATGGTATCAGAGCCTAGTATTCCGAGTTCGATCCTTGCCGCCCCCACTTTCTTTTAAGTGGAATTTCTTTGTTCGCACATGTAGGTGGCCCTGTGCATTGTCCACCATTCAAGTCCAATGACTCTCGTGTGAGAGGGTGTGTTCAGATATATAAAAATAATTAATGTAGCCTCATCCAAGAAAGCTTACGCTTTTGAATTGAATTGGTTCTTTAGAAAGTCAACCAAAGCAAAAGCATGTTCAAAAACTTCATCTTAATGCCTAGTCATGCAAACATAAACATAAGCATGTTCAAAAACTTCAAAGAAATCAATCCCCTATTCTCACACTTGATATGAAAACTAAATAAAGGCACGAACCTGTCACAGAAGACATGCATTGAATAACCATCTTAGATGCTGAATTGGAAGCTCGAACACCCACATAATGGTGTGAGAAATGGGTCCGAAAACCAAAGAGCTGGGAACTAGAAGCAAGGAAACGAGTTGAGGACAGAGTTACTTTTCTTTCTGAACATTGAGTCACTGCTGAGAAAGACAGAGAAGTGAGAGCAGCCATCGGTGGAAATGGAAATGCAACACAAGAGAGAGTGTAGAGGTAATTGGAATCAGAAAGTGTCCTTCATGGGAGGACAAAATTCAGAGGTCAGAGAAGACCTGCATTGCTTTCAAACTTTTGTGATGGAAACAAAGCACAAGAAGAAAAAAAAGCTTATCCACACTGTGAAGTCATAAACAGAAACTGAAACCTTTTCTTTGTCAACTTTCGAAGGAGCCGCTGATGTAATGACACGTTGAAATTTGGCAGTGACACTGGTTTTCTAAACTAAGTTATAAAAATAGGAAAAAGTTATTCTTATGCAAAATAAAAGTAGTTTTTTCACAAAAAAAAAAAAAATAGTTTATTTTCTATATATCCATTGAAAATAGTGATTTTCTTTTTCTTTTATTCTTTTTTTCTTTTTGTAAATAGTGGGCCCATCATATATGTCTCTACAACATAAGATATCTTCTCTCATGAAACATGAGATTAAATGAACCCATAAAAATAAGCGCAAATATCATTTTTGATCCTCGACAAAGTTTACGATACCCGCTTTAGTCTCTATCAAATAACAAAGTTATTCGTGGTCTCTAAAAAATTCAAAATTGATCCATTTAGTTGAAATCATGATCCTCAAAAATTCAAAAAAGATCACATTAGTCCCTCAAAAGGACTAAAATGAATCCACTTTAAATTTCTTAAGGACCATAATAGATTTTTTATTTCCCACAGACTAAAGCGGGTATCGTAAAATTTGTTGAGGACCTAAAATGATATTTACTCTAAAAATAATTACTATAATTTTCTCTAAAATTTGTAACCGGTGTCACCCCATATGACCAATTTCCAAGGTTGAATTCTCAAATCAGAACATGAATATTTTGTAACAGAAGAGTAAAAATTTTGGGTTTTATAAAAGTTATGTGGTAGGAAAAGTGATTGTGTAATGTTATAAAGATTCATTTTGTGTGCCTTAGTTTTTTTTCTGTGGACCCCACAAAATGTTATGTGTGTAGGAAAATTTTTTGTATCATGTTAAATGATAGATGCAAATCCCATAAATTTTATGTAAACTTTGAGATTTGTTAATATTAAAATATTTATGTAGTTATGTACGCAATGAGATTATTTATTGTGAACTGGGATCACCATTTTTTAGGTGATCCTTTAGTGTAAATATGAGAATAAAATTAAAAAAAATAACATGAATAAAATGAGAAAGATAGGGGAGTACCAAAAAAAATTCAATAATTCTCGTAGGTAAGATGTTGTCACAATATTTTTGCAACTTGTTAGAGGAAGCTAGCTTGCCTCTCTCCTGTGGTATTTGATATTTCTCTCTCTAACTTGTGGTTGAAAGTTGAAACTTGAAAGGGAGCTGAAAGCAGATTGATTTTGGACCAGTCACATTGACATATGGCATATCTTTGTTGTATTATATATTAGGGGATTACTTCTATTAGGTAATGTCAGAGAAGTTCTCTCATGTTAAGAGATATATAAAATGGAGTCTAGAGATATATAAAATGGGGTCCAATAATTTTTAAAAAAAATAAAAAAGAAGCATATTTTTTGAAGTGAGAGTAATAGGAGAGATCCATCATATGTAATGTAACATAAGATTCTGATTTCTCTATATATTAAGTTGAAAAAAGAAAAAGAGGTTTGAGAAATTCCATATGCGACTCGGTCCATTTGGCGGTTTAAGTGAGAAATTCCTTATTACTGCCACAACACCAAATGTTTTTCAATCTTTTATTATTTGACCAAGATTTTGATATCGATTTAATATTTCTATTTTTACCATAGATAATATTTATCTGTCACACTTATATTAAATTAAGTAGGTTCCATTAATTTTTTGTTTCTCTTCATAATGATATTTACTCACTTTTATATAAGTGTGGCATTTTTTGTAGCAAAAATATTTTTCCCTTTGGTTATTTGGATAATAGTTTCCTTCTTCGTCAAGTGAGCCTTGTCAATGAATTGAAAAAAAAAAAAAAAAAAAAAAAGCATTTATCTATCTAGCAAGCGCAAGGTACCGTGGAATTCAAAGGAACATGTTAGTCTACTTTTAATTTGCTAACTACCAAATGTCATGTAGCATTACGATAATAGTCTCACTTTTAAAGCAAAATTTCAAGTCCAGGATTGTTGCTTTCCTCACAGGTAATAAACCTTATCTTAAGACCATAAAATAAAATTTATAAGTGGAATGAGAATGACCCTGCTTGGTTACACAGGCGCAACCTTGTTGATCTTGAGGAGCCGTGGTCCTTCAATTTTATTTTATTTTTTACATTTTTTAAAAGAATATTTATAATTTGACCCCAATCAAAAAGTTTTATAGTCATTACGTCAATAACAGTAATGTTGATGCTGTGGTAGGTTCAAAAAAGCAGAAGAATCGCATAGAACCTTGATAAAGTTATTTACTGAGGGCGTAAAGAACTGGAATTGAGCTACGTCCCCAAAATTGTAGACTTTTTTCTAATATGACTTTACAACATTTTCGCTCTTATGAATATATCTCTGTCCATAAAAGAGAATTCCAGAAGCTATGAATTATGAGAGAACGCTATTATATGGTGAGGTTCATTATTGGTCTAGCATGCTCTACATAATATTCTACATCCCCTTATGCTCTGTCTCTGAATAAAGCATACACACTAGCACTTGGCTAGCAATTACTGATAAACTTATATAGTACATGCCTTATATGGTTATTTCATGCTATTCCACGACACAAAATACATATAAATCACTCTCAAATTAAAACCGACCGACTAGCTGGCGTGGAGTGAAGATAATTTTTACATGTAACCTTATCTTTGCAAATAATTGCAAAGATGTTATTTTTCACGAGGAAGGATATTCTCACTACCAAAATTTCTCACCATCAACTTACTACCTATCTAATCACCATTAGATTAATATTTTCTCTCTCTTAAAAAACTTTTAACATTCTCTCTCTTTGATCTAACGGTGATGTGATGGGTAGTAAGATAGTAATAAGAATCTTTGGTAATTAGAATATCCTCCCTCATTTTTTAGATGAGAACCAGAAACTGTTTTTCAGATTCGAACGTGTGATCTTTCGGTCAAAAAAAAATAATTTTAACAGTTTCGGTTCACGCAAAATACATATACATAGAAAAAATTTATTTGGGACCCCAACAAATGAGATGCATAAGCGTTTCAGCCCTCTCTGCTTCCTTCAAAATGCACTTCAGATCTGCTCCAACCATCTTTACCTTCTCTTTATCACCAGAAAAACGCTGAACACGAAGGAACTTGTCACTGTTCCCACTTTTCATCCCAGACATGAAGCCCTTTGATGCCTGATCTTTCGTTACTTGAAATCTAAAATTGGGCTTCTGCCACTCTCTTGGGATGTGCTCTCAATATTGAAGAGTTCATATATATAGATAGATGATAGATAGATAGATGGATGGATATATATATTCTAAGCCTTTCTTTTTGTGTATGAAAATTTAGTTCTAGTTGAACGAAAGGCCACTCCAATTCATCAAGACTATGACGTTGGAATAAAAAACGGTGGCTTTTTTGGTTTAAGTAAACATTCATGTATTAATAAACAAAGCTAATGACCTGTCTCGAAACTTTACACTTCATATATAAAATGTTGTAAAAGGACGTGTTTGAATTTAGTAATTCACAGTTTAGACGATTAGGATGGATAATTTAAGTAAAGATGATGATCATTGCGACTGCCATATTTGAATTTATATGCATATACTGATACATATCAAGTGTGAAAGTAAAATACACATATCAACTAAATATACTGTATTGAACAAATTACCCTTATATTTCTAACCTTTATTCATAAATTTATTTTAATTCCAACACTGCTTGTTTTAATTCTGGTGCAGGAATCCCAATATGTACGTGAGTTTTATTCAGAAATCAATTACGTGTGTAAAAAATATCATTAGAAAATAAGAAGAAGAATTTTTGTTCAATCAACCATACAACAATCTCTCTTTTTTTTAAGAAAAAAAAAACAAAGATTTAATTCTTTTGTTCTATGTGACAAATTTGTTCTACTCCCTATCGAATTAAAGACAACTATACAAGTGTATAAATTCATAGCATTTCTTGCAATCATTTTCGGAACAGTGACTATTTTGCCACACTTCATCAAATTATTTATCAGACTGCCACGCGAACAGTAAAAATTTTCAGAATGTTCCAAAATGGTCATTCTCCCATCAATTTCCCTCATTTCTTAACTAACACGGAACTTGGGATACGCCCCCAATGTCATCATCATTTATGTGGAAAACAAACAATGGCATCACTCATAAACTACGGGTATGTATAAACTTGTAAATATTGCGGTTTTATTGGCAAAACCACGTGCTGCCCAAAAGCCCAGGCAGCAATAATTAAAAGAGTAAACATCTGATCCCGGCAATATCTACGAAATCCTTTTAGTCTCTGATAATAAAAAATGATTAAATTGATCCCTAAAATAATGAAAAAAGGATCAAGGAGTATTTATTACAATTGACAGAATGACTAAAGTGACACTTTTTTCATAATTTTAGGGACCAATTTGATCTTTTTTTATTGTCAGAGATTAAAAATGATTTCGTAGGGAAAAAAAATGTTTACTCTAATTAAAATCCAAACTCAGACTACCTTCGGTGTCAGCTATATAAAGACAAAAGTGAGTCAATTAAGACACTGAAGAGATATGGCTCCACCATGAGTGAAAAGAAAAACCTCTGGCTATCCACATATCCCAAACCACTTGTAATAGCCACCGTATATCCGGTTTTCCCCCTCTATACAATAATACAAGCAGCAACCAATTACTCAGCCCATGCTTCTAGTCATATATAGTACCTTCAACTTTGATATATTACACAAAACATTGAAAGATAAGCAGGGAAGTTCTAGTTTCAAATTAACATCAATAACATGTGTGCAACTCGTGGAGCTTTGGTTGTTGCAACCACTGTGGGAGTAGTGGAAGCCTTGAAGGATCAAGGGTATTGCAGATGGAACATAATGAGGCTAATAGCTCAACATGCCAAGAACCAAGTAAGGTCAGCAACTCAAGCCACAAAGCTATCTT
Organism: Gastrolobium villosum; assembly: GCA_032173675.1. Classification (NCBI taxonomy): domain Eukaryota; kingdom Viridiplantae; phylum Streptophyta; class Magnoliopsida; order Fabales; family Fabaceae; genus Gastrolobium; species Gastrolobium villosum. The sequence goes on along the minus strand of JAVKPL010010060.1, from coordinate 23,341 downwards.
CTCCTTCTTCTTCAGCAATTTCAGAAAATCTGAGAGATGAGAAGAGAAGGAAAGCTGAAGAGTCTCTGAGAACGGTCATGTACTTGAGCATCTGGGGTCCCAATTCATGAGATATCACCGTAAATTGTAATGAAAATAAAAACTCACCAGCATTGGTCAAGAAAATCTTATGTGCTTTAATTTTATTGGAGGGTGTTATACTTATTAAGATTTTACAGTTATTAGTCTTACTATATGCTTATTTGTCATTGTATCAATTTAAAATCGGCGGTTAAAAAAATTAAAAAATAATTATTATTGATTTTAAATTAATCTAATAATAATCATACAGATAAAAAAAAAGTGATAAGCGTAAAATAGTTGTTAAGAGTACGATAAGCCCTCTCAAATAATTTAAATTTTTGGATTGAATTAATTTTTTATAAAATATTAGAGCATCGATATTCCTTGTCCCCTATTTTTAATCTAGGTCTGATGTATCATTTATTTTTTAAATCTAATGAACTCTCCTATGAGGGATCAATGGGACATATTAGAGTATAATAAAAATCATTCAAAAAATTCTCACTCGATAACTTAAATTTTTGAATTAAATTAATTCTTTACAATAATGATTAATATAATCGCCCCCAATTTTATTCATCTAATTTTTCCATATTTGAATGAGAATCTAAAACTCTTCCTGTTAGGGAATACAATTTATGATGTGTTAGCTGATTTATTAAGAAAGGTCCTGGAGACCCGGACTATTGGAAAACATGTATGTCTCTTCTTCTTTTTTAAACTGTGAGCCTCACACGAACTTGTCTTTGTTGTAGATAAGTTTTTTTTCCTATAACACAATAAAAAGTAAGCCGGAAAATCTATTTCGTAAAGCTATTTTTTTTCTCACCAATTGATGTGATGAGAAAAAAAATATATATCATAATTATAAATTTTCCAGAGTATATAATTATAATCAATAGCAGGAAAAGATTTGTTTTTGCAATAACAAAAAAAAGGACCCATATATAACATATAGTTTGAGCAATATAAGTATAATATTGTAGGAAATACGATGTCACATGTCCCCTTATAATTATATATTTGCGGAAAATATAATTATAATATTAAAATTATTTTTTTTGTCAGACACTTTTTTATAAGCTTGTCACGTGAAAAGAAAAGAAAAATATACATTTATTATTATAAGGGTTTATCATCTATTATTTAACATGATCAGAAAAAAATTTCTATACTCACAATATTTTATGGGGCCCATAGCAAAAAAAAACTCTGGCACGCAAAATGAATCTCTATAACATTACAGAATCACTTTTCCTATAACATAACTCTTAAAAAACCCATATTATAATTATATATTTCACGGAATATATAATTTATAAGAAAATGAATTAACACAAATATGACATATGACCCGTACAGTTTATGGAAGTGGATGCAGAAGCGAATTTAAAAAGAATATATTCCTTTTACGGTTCAATTATCAGCCTTGTTTAACCAACTTTTCCTAGTGTGAGGGAGTTAAGCTTTTATCAAGGATGAAAAGATTAATTTTTTATTTATCAAATAAAAAATACTATGAGAAATAAATTAAAAAAAGGGTAAAGTGTGTATCATTTTAAAGGATATAAAATTATGTCATTTTAAAAGAGAGAAAGAGATAGATAAAGGAGGAGAGAGTTGATAAAAAAAAATAAAAATATAGATCCCGCCTCTTTGTGAGAGTGAAAAAATATAAGTTGTTTCATTTAAAAGAATAAATAGTTTCCCATCAAAAAATGATCATACTTGTCTACGTCTCATGTTAAAAGAAACAAAAAGGAGAAGAGGCAGATTTATTTAGCACAACTAAGAAATGTTCAAGTCATTCAAAAATATGGGCTTTACTTTTTTCATGCTATAGAAGAGATATTATCTTATGTTGTGAGATAAATTAAATGGGTCTACCAATTTTTTAAAAAGAAAAAAAGAGAGGGGCATATTTTTTTATGTGAGTATGACATGAGAGATATATCTTATATAACATAAGAGTATTATTTCCCCAAAAATATATGCCATATCCTTCTGATTAAATTTTGTAAAGTGATAAAGGTAGAAGAAAAGTATAAAGCCGCTTTGAAGTTTAATTAAGGCAGACAATGAAGTAAAAATGTTAACCTTTAAACAACAACAACAACAACAAAAACGATGGTTAACTAGGAAGCCCGGACACTTGTAAAAATAGGAAGAGTCGGGTCCGATATGGCGACAAGCTCCGACACACTCCGACACGGTGTCGAACACGCGGTTGACTTTTTCCGATACGTTGACTATTCCGACACGCGAATTTGACCGTATCCGACACGGTCGAATGGCATTTTCGTATTTTTTTATTTTTTTTATTTTTTTTAAATTAGAATATATTAATAAAGCTTCCACCTGATCATATCAATTTTATTTTTTTGTCTTTTTTCCCCTTAAGTAGATAAGAGATCATCTCAGCATCATTGTTGTCAATTTCTATTACGCTCTTGTTGTATCTCATTCTCTCTTATCTCTCTAATATGATTTGTTCTCTCTATCTGATATTATATCTCTCTCATCCCAGTTTTTATTTTTATTTATTAAAGCTTCCATCTTTATAACGTGTTGATGGGTATTATTAATTTAGTTTCATTTTTTTGTTAAATTATTAAATATTAAATGAAATATACACTATATAAATTAAAAATATTATTTAATATTAAAACGTGTCCCAACGTGTCGAAATCCATAATTTTTTAGGATTGACGTGTCGGAGTGTCATGTCACGTGTCGCGTGTCATATCGGTGCTACATATTGGTTAACCACTTTTGAGTTTAAAGGAGATATGAAGTACGTAGAAAGAAATCTGGGAGAGGTTTTGGCCAATAAATATGCAATTAATTAATGTTTATTATATTATAGAATATATTTTATCTCCTCCATATACATAAAAATATGTATGATCCATATTTTTTCAAAATTCATATCAATTGCTATTATAGTCTTTTGGCGTGTTAATTGCAAAGTATGATACTTGGGTCCCATATCAGAAACATAAGGGTTGAGGTAGTGGGGGTGTTAGTCCAAAAATTTAGGTGGTGTTAAAAATTTTGATATGTCAAAATATTTATCTTAATTACACAAATTTATCAGAAAAAGTATTTACTATGAATTCTAGCATAGTTATCTAAATAATGTCAAATAACATTAAAATAATTCAAATGAACAATTGCCAATGAGTATATATCAAAGTAAACATATAAAAAGGCACTAACCTTTCTGGTATGCATTTCAAACATAAGTGTTATGGACTCATATATGAGGCACATTTATTGCTAAGCCCAACAAGGAGCAATTCAAATATAAATTAGATATAATTAAGGAAGGATATCCATCAACGATATCAATCCTCAAAACGACAGCATAATACATGGGTTTGAGCCGCTACGAAAGGCACTGAAGGTCTAGAATTCAATATCCACAGGTAAACTCTACAAATAAGAGGTAAAATCTATAGATACGTCACGCTCTCTTTCTTACTGTTATGTTGTCACTGTGCATACACACCCTTGGCAAAAGTCATTTATTGTCTTTCTGTGTAGAGTAATCTACTTGACTCAACGGTATCTAATTCATAGATACCTTAGAGAGGGCACCTAGATCCAAAAGCAACAAGTTAGTCCATTGGGCTAGATATCTCTGTCTCCAATAGGAATTTCACTTTCTTCCCACAACATAATAAGTAATGAATCAAGCATTGTCCTAAAGATATGAAATCACATAAATATAATAATTATATGTCTAATAACATTTAATAAATACTTTAGAATATAAAAAATATTGCATACCTAAAATTATAAACGACGCTCTTTTACACTGACGAAATCTTTAAGAACATAATCTATAGTGAAGATTTCAGCAATCTCTCTTTCAATACACAATCAAATTTTGCAAGAAAGTCATTGAAAGAACCCGCACCGTTAATTAAGGAAATTAATTAATTAAATGTAAGAATTAGGAAATAATTCCATAATTGGCCCTAATAAATGATGCTTTAATAATTATAGTAAGTGAGTAATAATGCTGAAAGTCGCTTTTCGGATGAAAAATGCAGATACCGGTTCTGCTACTCGGTATAAATGCGTACCGACGAAGTATCCCGGAAAATTATAATAAGTGAATGAATATTCCTAGAATATTATATAGGACTAGTAAAACAAGTTTCAGGTCAAAATAATGAGAGTTGGTGCCAGAACTGATACTGGTTATGGAAAAGTGCGTACCGGAAAGGTGCTGCGAAAAATAAAATAAAAATATGATAAATCTTAAAAAAATGAGTAGGTTCAGATTCCAAAATTTGGGATCAAAATGCTAAGCATAGAAATTAGCGCTAATATTGTGCGATTAAGTTTAAACCGGCTATAAATATAAAAATTTTGCCCAAAATCGCAGGCCATACACTATCCTACGTGAGACTCCTTGGGTAGCTGACCAGAAAACATTGTTCCATTGTTTTCCTCCACCTCTTGTGAGCCAAGTTGTCATCTTTTGCTTGATTCTTCACACTTTCTCCTTGTAAATACTTGTGAATAACATTGTGAGGGTGAAAGGTAGCCATTTTCTGGATGTCCGGCTACTGTGTGTAGAGTTGTGGGGATAACTTCATTGGTTGAGTTGGTTGTGAGCTTGTGTCTTATTGGTGTTGGTCCAAGAAGCCATTTTTGGTGAGGAGGAGCCTTGGTGGTGTGCCATTTTCGTACACTAGCAAGTTAGCATCTTTGGAGCTGAAGGGAGAGCACCTTCTTGCTCTGTTTTGAGCTTGTGGTATGATCACCACCCTTGTACTTGAGTTTTCTTAGTTAAAAGGGGAGCCTTGATGCATGTAATGAACTTAAAAGGATAACCTAAGGTTGGGTAATTTTAAACACACCTAGAAATGCATGCTTAAGCCTCTGTAACCGGTAAATGAACCAGCTTTGCGGAGGATATCTCGCGAAATGCAGAACTGTATTCTGTCGCGAAATATCCGGATATGATATATGGATATTGATATCCAGATATGGGGTTCTAAATATCCGAATATGCCCCCGACATATATTCGGATATTATGGGTTTTCGAAGAACAGTAGCTGCACTGTTCATACAGAAGTCTTGTAAGGGTTTGTGGTCCCTAGATTGATGAAGTGGAACTTCTGTAATAATTAAACTAAGTCAGAATCAAGGGATTAAGGGCTTAAGGCTTTGAGGGAAGCCTAAAGACGTAAAACGTAAAAGAGAAACGTTGTCTTTATGTTTATTCTTATGAGCTTTGGTTATTGATATGATTGCTGGTCCAAAACGGATTGTGATTCTGCTGTGTTTGGGCTTTGAGCTTTGATTGGACTCTTGGCATTGGATAGTTAGCTTGCAAGGTAAGCTTTCGTGTCCTCGGCTTTGCCATTGTTGGTTCCACCATGTCCCTTGGGGGGTGGTTTATATGCATGATGTGGTTTTCATGTATTATTTATTGAAATGCTATGGAGCTGTTAAGTGCAATGTCTTATAATATGTATGTGGTGTTACGCCTAGACAGGAGGCCAGGGGGTGGTCCTGTAGGCGGGTACAGCAAGGGCTAGTAATGTGTGGGTAATAGACGTATTCATGCACTTCTCTAATTAGCAGAATAGTTGCAACACACATGACATGATTATCTGCTGCATTGTACTATTTTGGAACTTATATTGTTTAAATGCTTTTTGAACTTATATTGCACATGTAAGTGAGCTTGGGGTGGAAGATCCTTTAGGACCCTTTGTCTTACTAAGATTTCCTTTTACAGATCTCACCCCACGTTTAGGGCACCATTTCAGGTTTAGGTAATGCTGGGGTCGATACCTCAGGTGGCAGTAGGCCGGAGCATAGTTGACTGATGCTTGCTGTTATATATAAGGATGCTGTTATATTGAGCTGCTATTATGCTGTTAGCTTCATTTTATGATTATTTGTGTTGAGACTCTGTTGTTGGGCTTTGTTGCCTTATTTGGTGAGCATGAGGGTTGTCCATGCCACATTGACTTGGCTTTGCTATTTTAGTTATGAGTTGTAATAATGTATCTTGATGTTATCCGGACTAGGTGTTGCAGATCCGTAACTTAGATACTCATTTTATTTATATATTGAGGTGTTTCAGTTAGATGTCTTTTGCAATTTACAACAGGCAATGTTTTAGTGAAAATGATTAAGTAATCAACTTGGCTAAGTATAATGATGTCATAATTGAATGAAAGAAAAAGTTATTTTGCATTTTAATTAAGCGTGGCTTAATACGATGACATGTTAACAAACCGGGTATACACGGAGTGTTACAGTCATCTCCATTTTGTTTCGAAGCATTGTTTTCACAATTTCATTGCTGAAAATGCACGTTCAACACTTGCTATCGAAGCCTTAACTTTCGTGTCTTAGCTAATCCTTGACACTAGGGGTGTTAACGGGTCGAGCCAAGCCGAGCTTTGATCTTAACGGGCTAAGCCTGTATTTAAACGTGTCCGACTGGCCTTAGCCTGTTACCTGTCACGAATATAATATTGGCCTGTGGCCTGGTTTATTTACAAAAAATAAAAGCCTGTGTGAAGCCTGTATTAGCCTGTTAGCATGTTAAAGAATAAAAATAAGAGAACAAAATTCCACAAAAAATCAATTTCCAGATAGAAACCTTAGCTTCTAATTTGCAGCAATAATTTACAAAGTCTACAATAAATAAATAAAAATTAAAGTGAGAGAAGGTAGATAACAAGTTATACTATCTTAGCCCATTATAAAAAAAGTGCCAACAAAAATAAAAAAAATAAAAAAAAATAAATAAATTGACACAAACAAGCAGTGCATAGTGGAACGAATGAGTTTTTGTGGGTTTGTTTGTGTGATGGAGAATGAAGGATAATATAGAACAACACTAATAATTCCATAAATATACATAAATTCAATATATATCCAAATAGCATAATATATAACAAAATCATTCAAAAAGTCTGTTAAACCAATAAAATGGGGTGAAATAAATTGATGAGAGAGAGTTATTACAAGTAGTATAAAAAATATAAATAAATATTTATAGACTAGGCTAGCCTGAGAGGCTCTAAGGCCGAGCTTATGAATTAGAGCCTGGGGCCTTTTTATTAAACGAACTTTTATACAAGTCCAAGCCTGGTTCCAACACGAGCTTTTATTAAACGAGCTCAGGCCTTTACGAGCCGAGCCAAAGGCCCCTGAAAGGCCCCTGACTCGTTTACCACCCCTACTTGACACAACTCAGAAATTGAAGATAATTTTTGAAGTTTTGGATGTTTTGGGATGCCCTTGTGGAAAAGCCTCAATTGACAATTCAAATTAATTCTCTTGAAGAGACAATATCATGCATAACCCTTCATCTCCTCTTTCATCATCTCAATTCCTTAAATTTTCAATATCTCACATAAGAAACTCTCACATTTTGAAAGTTCTCACATTTGGGAATTAGGTTTTTAACCATTCTTTGTGTGTGCAAAAACCCAAAACAAAGAACACAATAATTAAATGGACCTTCATATTTCATAACTATAAACCTGTTATTCATTTGATTTCATGATTGTTACTTTTTTTTTTGGAGATAATGATTGTTACTTTTAAATGCACTTATTTGTTTTAGTTGGGTTCAAATTTCGAAATATGTCAACTAATCATTTTTGTGGAAATGCCTCAATTGACAATTCAAATTAATTCTCTTGAAGAGACAGTATCATGCATAAGCCTTCATCTCCTCTTTCATTATCTCAATTCCTTAGATTTTCAATATCTCACATTAGAGTTTCTCACATTTGGGAATTAGGTTTTTGACCATTCTTTGTGTGTGCAAAAACCCAAAATACAAAACACAATAATTAAATGGACCTTCATATTTCATAAACTATAAATCTGTTATTCATTTGATTTCATGATTGTTACTTTTAAATTGACTTATTTGATTTAGTTGGGTCCAAATTATGAAATAGGTAACCTAATCGTTTTTGTGGTTAAGTTTAGAAATCTTTCTTTTTAAAAATAATTGGAATAAGAAGAAATAACATAAATGATAAAAAAAGCGAAAAAAACAAAAACAAATGTAGAAGATAAAAAAAGGTCAAACAAAAAAATAATCATATTGTACACGTTCCTTATTATTTGTTTGCATTTAGATGGTTTGTTGTTACTTTATAGTTTATATTGAGTATTTGATTTTCTATTTAGGTGGTGCCAAAATATAATTTTAACCTTGGTTGATTATAATTAATTATATAATTATATATAATAAGTAAAAAAATTAAAACAAGCATGTGCCAAGGCGGCTACTGGCAGCTATGAAGCACTGACACTTCAAAAACTCTGACGTTTCGTGTCCGACACCTCCCGACACTCTCGGACACTCCCCAACACTCCAACACGTGTTATAGAAATTCGAAAAAAACATTTAAGGGTTGATTTGCGTTGAGTTTTTAGTCTCAACTATTAGATTCATTGGATTATGATTACCATTTTATTGAGTTTAATATAAATATTTGGGATATCTTACGTTTCTTTGCAAAATTGATGAATATTAGAAGTTTAGTTTTATTTTTTTTGTTAAATTATTGAATTTTAAATATAACATACACTACATAAATTAAAATTATTACTTAATATCAAAACGTGTCCTAACGTGTCAAAATCTAATAATTTTTAGAGTTAACGTGTCGGAGTGTCATATCCTATCGTGTCATGTGTCAGTATCGGTGCTACATGAACGGGCAGGAATATGGCTATGCCACTGGGTTGAGGTGAGTTTCTCAGACGATTTGTATCAAATTTATTATCATAACTTAATTGAGAATGTAATTTTTCTGTTTTTACATGATGAAAAGTTATAATTCTTTCCTTTAGTAAAAATTCTGTTATTGTTACTTGTGGCTTTTTTCTTATTTATTGATGATTTTTTACGTTAAATATTATATATACTTTTTTTTATTTACTCTACTTGAGAGGTGTAAAACTATTTCCGTAACTTTGACTCCCAACAATCATTAATTGGGTTTTATAAGAGTTATGTTGTATGAAAAGTGTTTGTGTTATGTTATAGAAATTCGTCTTGCGTGCCAGGATTTTTTTTTGCTGTGGGCCCCACAAAATATTGTGAGTGTAGGAAATTTTTTCTGATCATGTTAAATTATAGATGATAAACCTTATTAATTATGCTTTTCTTTATATCCTACATCACTTAACATCACGTTAACTCAAGTATCTAATACAATTTTCTCAATTCACTTGCATATTTAGTAGTTCCCCGCGATAGGAAATGAAACTTACTCGAGTTATTGAATAGGTTGTTTATACAATTTTTTCCCATTTGTAGAAAGTACTGTATGATGTTCATTCATGATTCTATCAAGTTAATTAATGACGATTCCAGAGTAATTTCTCATAAATTATTTATCCTCCAATTGAATTCTCGTGCGTCTTATCCACATCTTATGCACACATATTAACATAGATAACATTAATCAATGTATGATAAGATTCAAGTACTGAATTTCGGCTGCACCAAATTACATCTTCATCTGTTGCCTATAAAGTGGTTTGAGCTCCCACCGTCTCAAACCCTGGTTTCGTGCTCAACGATTCTCTTTAGTCTTACCTATAGACAACGAGCGTAGTTGGATGATGGAGCACTAAAAAACGTGTAACCAACGTCATTTTTGGTCGCTTTATTGAGTAGTGAGCATTGGCAAGAGCAAGTTGTGTGGTCCTACAACAAGTGAAGTCCTAGACAACAACAATTGACAGACGTTTACATACCTGATTCATGTCTCAGTTATGGTGGGATGGAACAATTACACACACACTCAAAATAAAAATAAAAAAGGAAGAAAGGATGGAGATACAAATTTGAACTTGTTCACCTAACGTAGGTTATATATAGTTATTTTTTTGCAATATTATCCTCACCGTTACAAAGCAATATAAAGAGATTTAAAAATTCTAAATAACTATCTTTCAAAAAAAAATTCTAAATAACAATAATTATTAATGGATTCAAATTCAAACAACTAAAATAGAGAGTGAAAAAATTCGAGGCTCGTAGTAATACCCTATAAAGCACGGATACGTGACTTTTGAATAAATTTACGTATCGGACACGCTTCGACACGCCTCCGACATTCGAGGATACGCGGTCAACGTTCGGACACATTTCGACACGCAGTTAATTTTTTCAAACACATTCCGCCTGTTAACTAAATATAAAAGAAATAATTTATAAATTAATTTTTTTTCTGTTATGAAATTTGATACGAAAAATTATTTATATTTATATTTATGTTATGAAATTTAAATATTTGATTGATTATATGACTTATTATGAACTCTTATATGTATTAAATATAAATAATATTATATATATTAAAAATTTTATTTAATATCAAAATATATCCTAATATATCGAAATATGACATTTTTTAAAATTAATGTATCAGCATGTCGTGTCGTGTCTCATCCCATCATGTCGCATGTGCGTGTCCGCGGTAACATCAGCCTACTATAGTCTGGGGGCGCTATCTTGCACTTTTGTTAGTTCTTTGGGCATTCCACGTCATCTGAATATGAGTCATATCCAACAACCCACAGGATGAAATGAAAAAATAAAAATAAAAATTGAACCGATCCGTTTACTTCCCTATTCCCAGTCCTTAACGAAGATTCCGTTTAGATAATACTGAATTTCTTAATAGCATGTATTTTTGTAAGTAATAAACCCTATTTTCAGCTCTTAAATGGATGAAGAAAATTAAACTTTATTCATATTTTATTCTCCTTTTATGGCTTTAGTATTATGATAAAAAAATTTAAAAACATTAGTAAAAAAATATTTATCCTTTTAAATGACATAATTTATATCATTTTACTCTCATAAAGAGTTGTGATTCACACCTTTATTTTTTTGTGAACTCTCTCATTCTTTATCTATTTCTTTCTCTCTCTTACAATAACATAATCTTATCTCCTTTAAAATGATACACATTTTTCGTTAGTTATATATCATCTTCTTTTTATTAAAATATAATGTAAATATAATAATGTATAAATATTAAACTCTTAAAAAATATGGTAAGCAGATTTTAGGATAAGGAATCAGTATTAGCTGTGACACTGACAGTGACTGACTGACAAATGGCCCAAACGAGTGAATGTGCCGCATTCTTTTTTTAATTTCAAAAACCGCTTTGCAGAGCCTCTGGTTTCTCCCAAACCATGTCTGTTGCCGGTTGTATTTACCCACTCTAGCACCTGGTTTCTTTACTTCACCCTTCCCTATAAATAAGAGCTACCATTTTTCCTTTTTCTCCAGCAATATTCAACAACAATACTTCTTAATAGCATTCAGTGTTCCCAACTCAACAACTCTACATCTTAACTTATTAGTTACAAGATGAGTGGTGCAACAACCAAAGCTTGGATAGTGGCTGCCAGTGTTGGAACTGTGGAGGCTTTGAAGGACCAGCTGGGTGTGTGTAGGTGGAACTATGTTTTAAGGACTGCTCAGCAACACCTGAAAAGCAATGTTAGATCATTTTCTCAAGCAAAGAATCTCTCTTCTTCTTCTTCTGCTCTTGCTGCTACCAAATTAAAGGATGAGAAGGCCAAACAAGCAGAGGAGTCCTTAAGGACGGTCATGTACTTAAGTTGCTGGGGTCCCAACTAAACTGAGGAGGAAAACCGGCATATGTCAATTTGACAAGAATATATGCTTTATATAAATAGTGATTGTAGATTATGCAAAAAATTTAGGATTTCATTTTATCATTTAAGATGATCATAAAAATTTCCTACACATATAACGTTTTGTGGGACTCATATATTTAAAAAAAAAAATTGACACGCAAAATAAATTTCTATAACATTACATAATCACTTTTCCTGTTACAATAATTCTTATAAAACCCAAAAATTTAACGAAGGACAATATTATTCAATGAAGAAACATAGTATGTTTGTGTTGCTCCGTGGTTTAAAACTGCAAATACATATATGTATATAAATCAACGAAAATCCCAGGTCAGAAACTTGTTATATTAATATGAAATTATTTACAGTGACTTTATCTATACTTTTGGAGGGTTGGTGTATAAAAACATTGTTTTTAGCCCTTGGATTTCAGAATTTGAAGTGTGATGAGAAAGCACTACTCTTTTTTCAATAAGTCTAACCATGAATGAATCAATTTCAACTGGAGGCCATATTTTCAATTTGTAAGAAAGGGCTGAATAAAACACTCTACCAGAATAGTCGCTAAAACATAATTCCTTCGGCAAATCACTAGTGTTTCGATAAAGGAAACTGCAAATTTGTTTTAGTGATGATAGATAACGAGTGATTTTAAAACTTATTTCTTGTTTTGACAATTCATATATTTGTGTGTATCTTATTTTAAGTCAAATTCATGGAAATGTTGTACTGAGTAGTGAGTAGCATTATAAATTCTTTCTTTTTGACATGAAAGGGAGCTAGAGCTATGTTATGTTTTATGTTAATTACATAATATAGATTCCCATATTTTTGTGCATGACAAAAGTAAAATATAAGTACAGCATGAAATATTTGTGTTTTAACTTTTAAATCTAAACTTTTTTTCTAGTAAATAGAAAATTATACAGCATAATAAAATATTAATATCAGCTACCAAACTTGATGTGCTACTGCATGATACTTAAAATTTAGATTTAAATTTGTGATTTTACATTTTTACAATTTTTTTAATCAAAATAATTTCATCAAAATTTCAAATATTTTTAATATTTTTTTATATTAAGATTTTACGGTTTATGATTTTTTATTCTCTTCCAAATTTTAAGTAAAATCTCGACTGTAACCAGCATGTGCTGCCGTAACTACACAGGCTACTTATCGGTACATATTCTGGCTAAGGTTGAGTTTTTCAGTGCCCTGGAAAACGTTAACATGAAAACCAGCGGTTTCAATTGCTTCCCACAAACCCGGGTCTAAGGCTGGTTGATTACAAAAGATGTATTGTAAACTGTTTGCCCACGTTGTCTTCATCTCAAACAAGAATCTCTACGTGTAACTTAAGCAATAATGCAACTGGGTGGCACCGTAGGGACATAAGTGACAGAAATATCTTCGGTATTACTGCAGTACTGAATATTCAGTACATCATTTATTTAATTTGGAAATAATTGTTGAATAAACTTTAAATGTTTTGTTAGTTTTATATTTAATATTCTTAATTAAGCAGTCATGTGTTTAGGTAAGTGAAGGGCCAAGAGTTGTAAGAAAGTGAAAGGCCAAGAGTTGTGAGAAAGTGAAAGGCCAAGAGTTGTAAGAAAGTGAAAGGCCAAGAGTTGTGATAAAGTGAAAGGCCAAGAATTGTGAGAAAGTGAAAGGCCAAGAGTTAGAGAGGCCAAGAGTTGGAAGTTTAGTTTTGTGGTTTATGGCTAATTTAATGTTTGGTTCATGAAAAGACAATCCACTGCCTATATAAACTAATTCATATTGTAAGCAACATATCACAAAAAAGAGAAATACAAGTTTTGTCTTCTCCACAAGAAAATAGTTGTTTTTATTTTAAGTTCTACATTATAGTGATACCACAAATTGGTATCAAAGCTATGGAGAATGGGAGTGATATGGCACTACCTAAGTTGACGAAGGAGAACTACGAGAATTGGAGCATCCAGATGAAGGCTCTTCTCGGATCCCAGGACGCTTGGGAGAATGTTCAAGCAGGTTTTGTAGAACCACAGGACACTGGAGGCCATTCGGCGGCTCAAACCAATGCGTTGAAAGAGACGCGTGCAAAAGACAAGTTGGCGTTATTCATGCTCTTCCGAGCTGTAGACGAATCCGGGTTCGAGAAGATAGCAAATTGTGAGACCTCAAAGGCAGCCTGGGACATCTTGGCAAATGTCTATAGAGGAGCTAACCGGGTTAAACAAGTCCGGCTTTAAAACCTTCGTGCCGAGTTGGAGGGAATGAAGATGAAGGACACGGAAGGAGTATCCGGGTTCGTTGCCCGGGTTCAAGGAATTGTGAACCAGTTAAAACGGAATGGAGAAGATATACCTGACACCAGAGTGGTGGAGAAAATCTTGAGATCTTTGACAGACCAGTTCGAAAACGTGGTTTGTGCCATAGAGGAGTCCAAGGACCTGTCTACACTCACCATTGACGAGTTGGCGGGTTCCCTTGAAGCGCATGAACAAAGAAAGAAGAAGAAGGAGGAAACTCTTGAGCAGACACTTCAGACCAAAGCAACAATTAAAGATGAGAAGATGCTCTATTCTCAAAAAATGTCGAGGTAGAGGACGTGGCCGCGGTGGACGAGGTACTAGCCGTGGTGGTAGAGGTCGAGGCCGAAGTCAAGAAGTGTATAGTGATGAGGTAGGACAGTCAAATCAACAAAACTGGAGAGGAAGAGGACGAGGTCGACGAGGAGGTCGGTCACACTATTCAAACATTGAGTGTTACAAATGTGGAAAGTTCGGTCACTATGCAAAAGATTGTAACTCGGACAAGTGTTACAACTGTGGCAAAGTCGGACATTTCGCAAGAGAATGCAGAAAGTAGAAAAAGGTGGAGGAGACGTCCAACCTAGCCACATAAGGCGAGATGAAGGATGGTGTCTTGTTAATGACACACGGTAAAGGAAGTCCAGACGATGACATGGAGTGGTATCTTGACACGGGTGCGAGCAACCACATGTGCGGACATAAGCACTTCTTCAAGGAGATGAGAAAGGTGGAAACCGGACATGTTTCGTTCGGGGATGCCTCAAAGGTTGAGGTACGATCTGTTTCCTATAAAAGGACGGGTTAATTGGCTCAATTCGAGATGTGTACTATGTACCCGACCTAAAAAGCAATATTTTAATCATGGGTCAACTGATGGAGAAAGGTTACTCGGTTATTATGAAAGACCGGGTATTGTATTTGAAAGATGAGCGAGGTCGGCTGATAGTTCGGGTTCAAATGGGTAAGAATCGTATGTATAAACTGAATTTGAAATGTGTACAGCTTGAGTGTTTACAAGCCGAGGTGGAAGATAAGGCGTCACTTTGGCATCTCCGGTTTGGTCACCTACATTATGGTGGTCTAACCGAGTTGGCAAAGAAGAAGATGGTGGAAGGGTTACCTGGCATCAACTTTGAAGGAAAGTTTTGTGAGAGTTGTGTACTTGGCAAGCATGCCAGGACCACATTTCAGAATATGGCAAGATTCTGGGCTAAGCAACCTCTAGAACTAATACATACCGACTTGTGTGGACCCATCAATCCGGGTTCCTTCAGCAGTAAGAAGTATTTTATTTCCTTTATTGATGATTTCTCACGGAAAACTTGGGTTTACTTTCTGAAGGAGAAGTCCGAGGTGTTTGATGTGTTCAAAAGGTTCAAGGTGATGATTGAGAAGGCAACAGGAAGCTATATCAAATCGGTGCGGTCTGACAGAGGTGGGGAATATATTTCAATGGCGTTTATGTCGTTTTGTGAGGAACAGGGGATAAGGAGGTTTCTAACAGCACCATACTCACAACAACAGAATGGCGTGGCTGAAAGGAAGAACCGGACTATTCTTGACATGGTTCGGTCAATGCTGAAGAACAAAAGGATGCCGAAGGAGTTTTGGGCGGAAGCTGTGCAGTGTGCTGTGTATGTGCAGAACCGATGTCCACATTCGAGCTTGGATGATAAAACTCCACAGGAAGCATGGAGTGGTCAAAAGCCTTCAGTGGCTCATCTCAGAGTTTTTGGCAGTGTAGCCTATGCACACATACCGGACCAGCTCAGAACCAAGCTCGAGGATAAAAGCAAGAAATATGTTTTTATTGGATATGATGAAAAAACAAAGGGGTATAAGTTGTTTGACCCCGTCAACAAGAAAGTCATAGTAAGCAGAGATGTAAAGCTCAATGAAGCAAATGAGTGGGACTGGAACAATTCTTCTGAGGTAAACTTTGAAGACGGGATCTCAACACAAATTATCAACCCGGCAAGTCCTGAAGCTTCTGATGATGAAGATGAGGTACGACAACCCAGGATGCGAAGCATACAAGACATATATGAGTCAACAAGTGAGGTACATTTTGTTTGTCTTCTTGCAGACTCTGAGAACATAAGTTTTGAAGAAGCCATCCGAGATAAGAAATGGCAAGATGCCATGGATCAGGAGATAGAAGCCATTGACCGAAATAACACATGGGAGTTAGCCGAGCTACCAGAAGGAAGTCGGCCCATTGGAGTGAAGTGGGTGTTCAAGAAGAAGATGAATGCTCAAGGGGAGATAGAACGATATAAAGCTCGACTAGTTGCAAAAGGTTATAAGCAGAAAGCTGGAATTGACTATGACGAGGTGTTTGCCCCTGTTACAAGGATGGAGACAATTCGGCTACTCATCTCACAGGCTGCTCAATACAGATGGCCAATGCATCAAATGGATGTAAAGTCGGCATTTCTGAATGGTGTTCTTGAAGAAGAAGTTTATGTGGAACAACCGCCGGGCTACATGAAGGCAGGAGAAGAGAAGAAGGTGCTGAGATTGAAGAAAGCACTTTACGGGTTGAAGCAAGCACCACGGGCATGGAATGCTCGTATTGACAAATATTTCAAGGAGAATGGACTTGAACAATGTCCATATGAACATGTTGTTTATGTCAAGAAAAATGGAGGAGACTTGTTAATTGTGGCTATTTATGTTGACGACCTCATTTTTATGGGAAACAATGCCAAGATGATACAAGAGTTCAAGAGCACAATGACAAGAGAGTTCGAAATGACAGATCTTGGTTTGATGAAGTTCTTTCTTGGTTTGGAAGTAAAACAAAATGAGAAAGGAATCTTCGTGTCACAGGAGGCTTATGCAAAAAAGATTTTGAAGAAGTACAAGATGGAAGATTGCAACCCAGTTTCAACACCAATGGAACCCGGTTCAAAACTCTCTAAGTTTGATGGAGGAGACCGTATTGATGCAAGCAAGTACAGAAGTTTGGTGGGAAGCCTACGTTATCTCACATGCACGAGGCCGGATATCTCGTTAAGTGTCGGCATAGTAAGTCGGTTCATGGAGGAGCCGAGATACACACATTGGAAGGCGGTTGATGCTCTCCGGCAATTATACCGATCGCATAAGTAATAAAGTGATAAATAAAGTTCGTCTCCACAGGGATTGGGATCTAATATCAATTAAACTTTTTCTTAAAGAATGGAAGATTTCAAAGAAGGTTTTGACAAATATTGTCAATTTGGGTAAAATTGATTTCTTGAAAATAAAATACTTGTTTTTGTATTTTTAGATTGAAAAATAAAACAATAAAATTGAAAATTGATTTGTAAAGAAAATGAGAAAAGTATTGTAGCCAGGGTTCATTCACCAAATGATCCCCGCTTTTTACTCCGGATTGATTTACAATAATTATTTATATAATTACTCAGATAAATTATCCTCTAAAATTAGTTAATAGTTAACCCTCAATTCCTTGCAGGGTTAACCCTTTAATCCCATGAGAAACCCCAATTCCTTGCAATGTTTCTCAAGGGATCAAGCCATGGGCGCGATAATTTAAGCATCTGCAATCGTATACACGTCTATTCCTAGCACGCATACAGATTGTTATCTTACCCCCTTTCGAGATCAAAACCCCAATATTCCTATCTAGGGTTTTGATCCTCAGAATATCCCCAACTATTAGATCGATCAATTCTAACAAAGGGAATATCAAATTCGCACAGAGTAATGATAAAGATAATTATATAAATCAAAAACCATAAACCAATCCTTCGTATCAAGGGCTCACATATGGATCGTGACCCTGACTACAATAAAAATGATCTAGCCGATCAACATACTGATCGCTGATCTAAAATTCAACATAAACTAAAAATAAAAGAGAAAGAAAAAGAAGATGAAGATGAAGAACGAAGAACGCGAAGCCTCCTTCTTCTCCCGGTCCCAATCTCCAGATCTGCCTCTCAACCACCTGTATCTGTGTTCTTTTTTTCTTCCAATCTGCAAAGTCTGCTGACCTAATTGCATAAAAGGTCCCTTTTATATTGTTTTCTTCTCGTTCCAAAAATGCCCCTAAAAAACACGGAGATCCGTCCCGCAAACCGGCGCCGGTTTGGCGCAAGTCGGCGCCACGCTACTGCCAGAATTAAAAATTGGAACAAATTGCTCGCAAAGTGGCGCTAGTTGGCGCCATTTTGGCGCCACTAGGCGCCACCAAAAGTCACAAAATATTATGGCGCTGGTAGGCTTCAATTTGGCGCTACTTGGCATGGAAATGGCGTCAAGTAGCGCCACTTTACTGCCATTTCTTTTGATTTTCCAAAATCCGGCGCCGGTTGGCGCCATAGTGGTGCCAGTTTGCGCCACTTCAAAAGTACCGCTGTGCAGTTCGGAAACTGGCGCGGGTGTGCGCCAATGTGGTGCCGGTCCGCGCCATGCTTCTGGAATTTGTAGTGTGTTGCACCCGTGTAGAATTGCATTACAGGCATTTTATATTTTTCACTTCTTTTCCCTGTAAAAATACAACTAAAAGGTGAATATTATTGACATAGAAAGAATCAATATAATTAGCAAATATGTATTTAAATTGCTCTCTTATAACTCTATTTTTGTCAATTTTAACATAGAAAAATCACACTTGCCAGAGGCACATCAAACCATTCCCAGATTTAAACGTTGCTGTCCCCAGCAATGTAAAAGACTTAATCCAGGAAATATTCGCTTAATCCAACATAACAATCATAGACACTATCAGATACAATATGTCATGCATGCCTGACTCAATATCATGAACTTCCAATAATGTCATCAGCTTCTTAAATATATAAGTCTACATTGATTACCCCTCACACAGATAAATAATGTTCACTCAGCACTCAGTGTTTAAGGGTATCATAAGCACTCAATTACTCAAAGCTATAACACTACCATATGCTTGATTATATTCTCAAAAATTCTTAAAATTGAAGAATCAAACACATGCATCAATTGATCAAAAGGACTTCACAGGTTGTAACTTGGCCGGGGTAATAGGTAGGAAAATTTGGATAGTAGCTCAAACAACAAAGAGAATGAAAACTGATATTATTTCACTTTTAACAGATTCAATCAATTGTTTTGCTCCACTAACATTCCCACAGAATTTCGGGAATTAATTCCTTCCAACCACCTTTTATTTTATTTTCCTTTTTCTTGCTTTTCACTTTACCCTTTTTCATTTTTCCCTTTCTCTTTTTTTTTTTTTAAGGGCATAGATGACTTTTTTTTCATCCCTTAATTACTTGACCATTGTGGAGCTTACCTCAATTTCTTTATTTTATTTTCAACACATTCAATGATTCAATCTCAACTAAGGTAAGTCCTATGAATATTGGCTAAGCCATTAATCAGGCCACAGGTCATTTTACAACAAATCAGTTCAGGCTCAAAGGGCTAGCAAGGGAGAATTTCATACAGGTGGGCTATTTTGGCCAATAGCTAATAAGAACAAAATGCCTTTATCATATCAATCAATGCATGCATCACAGAGAAACAAATCAAGTTCTAGAGTATTACAACAGTGAGGCCTTTCAACAAAAAATTTAGTGTTTAGGCTCAAAACCTCACAACTATGGTATCAATGCAGACTCAAGAAAATTGACTTCAGACATTATCAGAATTCACAATCTTAATTCAGACAAACGAGCAATCATGCAATCTAATTATGCCTATGCAATGTTATGTCAGAAAGTCATACAATATATTCCAAGAATTTAATCATGTACATTAAAAAGATGAGCACATTTAAACCTGGGATTTGTTCAAAACACACATTTTTTTATTTTTTTATTTATTTAAAAAAAAATTAATGGCACACCAAATAACTATAAAAATAACTAAGAAAATTAAAAGAGTTAGAATATCTCCCCTGATAGAAGAATTGCAGTTCTAAGGTGCAAGCCTACCATTCCCAGATTTAGAGCATTGCAGTTCTCAGCAATAATTAAACACCAAGAAGGAAGAAAATCCTGCACAATAGAACAAATAGTGGCATATAGAAGAAACTATAATGCACACATTAAAACATCAGAGAAAAATATACCAACACAAAATAACTTAAAAATACGAAACAAAAAAAATAAACTAATATACAATATCTCCATCAGCAAGGAGATAAGATCAGCCCCTCCATGTCATCCCCCTCAGCAGTGTGGGATGACTCAACAAATGAAAGATCTGGTGGTACTGGTTGCCTTGGTGTATGGGACCACCATTCCCAGATTTGATCTAAACCATGGATCCATGTTAAGAACTCTTTGAAGCTTTGATTTTTCCGAGAGATAGAGTCTCGGTGTCTCTTGTCAAATTTCAGCTCCCGGTATCTCTTCCAACTTGTATCAAAGAATCTCACCACTTCTTTTCTCCTTGCCTTCTTCTTTGTAGGATTACGCCTTAAATTTTGAGGGAGATCCTTCACTTCCACTTTTGGGGTTCCATCTTCTTTGACATCAACTTTTAGATTTTGAGGAACCTCAACCGCTACATCTTTTTCTTCCTTAAGGACTTCAAGACTAAAACAATTGTCCTTATGAGAAGACTGTTTTAAAGAATCAAAGACATGAATAGTAACAGTCTTATCATTCATTCTTAGCTCTAGCTTCCCGCTTTCCACATCAATTAGTGCACGAGATGTAGCTAAGAAAGGTCTACCCAGCAAAAGCGGCATTTCAGCTCCTCCTTCCATATCCAATACTACAAAATCAGCAGGGAAGATGAACTTGTCTACCTTCACAAGAACATCTTCTATTATTCCACTAGGCTTTCTTACAGACTTATCAGCAAGTTGAAGAGATGCCAAAGTGGGTTTCAAATCAGTAATCCCCAGAGATTTACAAACAGACAAGGGCATTAGATTTATACTTGCCCCAAGATCACACAAGGCTCTACCAAATTTGGTGTTCCCAATTTCAATAGGAATATTGAAGCTCCCTGGATCATGACGCTTAGGCGGGAACTTCTTCGTAATAATAGCACTACACTCCTCAGTGAGTGTCACCGTTTGGCATTCCTGCAACTTGTGCTTTCTTGACAAGAGGTCTTTCATAAACTTGGCATAATTTGGCATGCCAGCCAAGGCTTCAGCAAAAGGGATATTTATATGCAATTTCTTGAAAATATCAAGAAATCTGCCATATTGTTGCTTTTGAGCATCCTTATTGAATCTGCCAGGATAAGGTGCCATGGCTCGCACATATTCAGGATTCACCTCAAACTTCTTCTTTTCAGCAACAATAGGAGGCTCTTTTTCTTCACCTTTCTGAATAGGTATCTGTACATCAGAAGGAATCTCCTCTTCTTTTTCTGGCTCCTTAAGCTTTTCTGGAGCTCCTACCACCTTACCACTTCTAGTTGTGATAAACATACAATCCTCCTTGGAATTTTTAAATGTGTTACTAGAGGAAGTGCCTGGATTTTTATCAGCAACTTGCTTAGCCAGCTGGCCAACTTGATTCTCTAAATTCCTGATAGAAGCATTCATGTTTTCAGTGGTGGCCCTAGTCTCTTCCATGAAGGCATTCGAGTGTTGGGCCATTTGTCCAACTAACCTTTCCAAATCAGAAGCTTCCTTAGCTTGGATTGGTGGAGGCTGCAAGTAGTTGTTGGAATTGTAATCCAGTCCTGTGCCTTGAGTTCTCCTCTGAAAATTGTTATTTCCAGAAGGGAAATTCTGATTCCTAGGAATGTTTCTTGGTGGAGACCTTTGCTCGTACCATACTCCATTCACCTGCACTCGTTGAGGAGAGTGAGAAGATAACAAAGATGAGCATTCATTGGATTCATGCTCACCCTTGCAATATTCACAAACCACAACTGCAGCTTGGATAGTGGAAAATTGCATCTTGTCCAGCCTTGAGGTCAAATTTGCTAGCTGTTGTGCTAACAATTTATTCTCAGCCAGAACCGCATCATTGTTATCCAGGTGTAGAATCCCCCCTCTTAGGCTTGGCTGTCATATCTTAATTTCGATTGCAGTGATTCTTTCTATTAACTCAAGAGTCTCACTTGCTCTCAAGGATTTGATGCTACCACCTGCTGCACCATCTAGCACCATCCGAACTCAGGTTTACACCCATTGAAAAAAATTCGGACCTGATCACCATTGGTCATGGGGTAATGAGGACATCTCCTCATTAGATCCTTGAAGCGATTTCAGGCTGCACACATAGTTTCACCCTCAGCCTGGGTGAAATTGGTGATATCATTCACCATCTGGTTAAAGCTCTCCATGGAAAAGAACTCAGCAAAGAATTTATTTGAGAGACTCTCCCATGATGGAATACTTCTTGCTGGTTGCCTTTCCAACCAATTCAAAGCCTTCCCTTTAAGAGCAAAGGGAAACAGTCTCAGCCTGACTGCATCATTGGACACCTGGGGGTGCTTGTTGAGCTCACAGATCATCAGGAATCTGTCAATGAACCTGTGAGGGACTTCATTTTCCCTCTCCACCACAAACTGAGCTCTCTCCACCAATTGATATTGGAAGACTTAAGCTGCCAATTATTGTTACCAATATCAGGTTGAACAATGCTTGAGTTAGGCATATTAAAGATGGAGTAAGAATAGTATCCATAAATGGATTGTCCACATCATCATTATTCCCAGCCATTGTTTGTGCTCCTTCAAACAGAATTCCTAACTCGTTGAATACAAGGTTCTTCAGAGCAAGCTTTCTGTTCCTCTTTTCTGCCTCAGTGATTTCCAAATTAAGTGGAAATTCTGGGATTGTACCTCGCATACAACTCAAAAAGAGATCAGTAACACTGTTCAAATAAAATTAAAATTAAAATAAATAAAGAAAATAAAAATATATCACAAATATTCACAAATCCAATCCTAAGATTAGTATTATATGATATCAGAAACGCCAATCCCAAACGGCAACGGCGCCAAAAACTCATGCTCTCCGGCAAGTATACCGATCGCATAAGTAATAAAGTGACAACAAAGTTCGTCTCCACAGGGATTGGGATCTAATATCAATTTAAACTTTTTCTTAAAGAATGGAAGATTTCAAAGAAGGTTTTTGACAAATATTGTCAATTTGGGTAAAATTGATTTCTTGAAAATAAAATACTTGTTTTTGTATTTTTAGATTGAAAGAAGAAAAACAATAAAATTGAAAATTGATTTGTAAAGAAGATGAGAAAAGTATTGTAGCCAGGGTTCATTCACCAAATGATCCCCGCTTTTTACTCCGGATTTATTTACAATAATTATTTATATAATTACTCAGATAAATTCTAAACCTAGAATG
>JAVKPL010010059.1:0-41439 GCA_032173675.1 Gastrolobium villosum | reverse complement strand
AAGATTGAGTAAATTTCTTTTAGAAAAAGATTTTTCAAGAGGAAAAGTGGATACAACTCTCTTTATAAAGAAGAAAAATAATTATCTATTGTTTGCACAAATCTATGTTGATGATATTATATTTGGTGCCACTAATGTTCACCTTTGTGAAGAGTTTGCCAACCTCATGCAAAGTGAATTTGAAATGTCCATGATGGGAGAGCTCAACTTCTTCCTCGGTCTCCAAATAAAACAACAAAAGGATGGAATATTCATCAACCAAGCTAAATATTGCAAAGAGTTACTCAAAAAATTTGGAATGGACAACTCCAAAACCATTGATACCCCCATGAGTACATCTTGTTCCTTAGACAAGGATGAAGGAGGTAAATCCGTAGAGATCACTAAATATCGAGGTATGATCGGCTCACTCCTTTACTTAACCGCAAGTAGGCCCGACATCATGTTTTGTGTATGCATGTGTGCTAGATTCCAAGCTAATCCTAAGGAATCACACTTAAGTGCCGTAAAAAGAATTATGAGATATCTTGTGGGCACTTCACAAATGGGATTATGGTACCCTAAGGGTGCATCATGTGAGCTAATAGGCTATTCCGATTCTGACTTTGCGGGATGCAAATTGGATAGGAAGAGCACTAGTGGCACTTGCCACTTTCTTGGTTGCTCTTTAGTATCTTGGCATAGCAAGAAACAAAATAGTGTGGCTTTGTCCACGGCCGAAGCCGAATACGTGGCGGCCGGTAGTTGTTGTGCTCAAATCATTTGGATGAAACAACAACTCAAGGACTTTGGGGTTGAACTTGATCACATCCCTATAAGGTGTGATAACACTAGTGCCATAAACCTCACAAAGAATCCCATCATGCACTCTAGAACAAAACAACATCATTTCATAAGAGATCATGTGCAAAGTGGAGATTGCATATTGGAATTTGTGGAATCCTCAAAGCAATTGGCAGACATCTTCACCAAACCACTCCCAAGGGAAGTATTCTATAACTTAAGAAGAGAAATTGGTCTCATTGATCCATCATACATATGACTACTTGCTAAATGTCTTTGCTAAATTGGTCTCATCTTTATTGCTAAATGTCTTTACTTCTTTTCCATCATACACCAACCCTAAACCATATCCACCCCCTCCCCCCCTCTGTTTCGAGCTGTTTCTGCCCAGTACCCTTGGGTAATCGATTACCATCACTTTGGTAATCGATTACCAAGAAGGGTAATCGATTACCCTGCTATGGTAATCGATTACCATGCGAATTCTGGGTTTAAAACTTCGAAAGGCAGAATCCTTTTTTTTCCCCAAATCAAAAACCCTTTCCCCACCGCGACCTCCCCCCTCCCCTTTCCTCCACAACCGCGACCTCCCCCCTCTCCCTCTCACAGGTTCTTTCTCCTTCTCCTTCTCCTAGGGTATCTATTCCTCTTTCTTTTTTTTCTGCACTTTGTTTTTCTTCTTTCTGTTTTTCTATTTCTTATGTGTTGTTCCATTTCCAATTCTCTGCATTTTTTTTTGTTGTTCTGCATCCAATTATGTCATTTTTTTCTGCATCCCGTTATCTTTTTTTTTTCTCTGTTCTGCATCCATTTCTTCTTGTTGCTCCATTTCATCTTTGGTCTCTGTACACATACGCATGATCCATTTTTTTTTCCTTGTCTCTGCACCCATCGATTCTCTCTTTTTTCTTCTTTGTATCTGCACCCACCACCGATTCACATTTTTTATTTTTTTTCTGCACCCATCGTTCCTTTTTTTTGTATGTCTTCCTCTTTTTTTTTTTTTTTTTTTTCAATCCCACAGTGTTCCTTGTTTGTTCTCTTTTTTTTCTGCATTTTCTTTTCCTTTTCTGTTCTGCCCCATCATTCTTTTTCTCTTATGAATTGCTCTTTTTATTCTGTTATGTGGTTATTTCTTGTATCATGCTTTGTCGAAACATGTCATGGTTTTGTTTTTCAATCACATGTTAGAATCATGCTTTGACGAATCATGCTCTGCGTATTGTAAAATTTGTGCTATTCCGAATCCTGTGTGTGTAGCTCGATCTCTTCGCACCAAATTTTTATTTACGGGAACTATGTTCAAGTGACTTCACTGGTGCGCTATTTACTTCGCAACTAACTTGGCACAATTTTCTTTTGTAGGATTTTCATCACTTCATGGAATCCTCATCTCACCAAGTTCGCAAGAGGCCACGCGGCTCATGTCTTTTTGGAAAATATTTCTCTACCGCTGCCAAATATGCCACCTTCAAAGAACACTATGCCTCCCGTCCGGTCATCGCCTCGAAATGCTTGGATATTAAATTTCTGAGTGATGAAGGATTTGAAGTCTGTGATCTCTTGGCTCATGCTGGAGTCCTTCAGTTAACTCTACTCAAAGACCAATACTCAGAAGACATCATTCGGGCTTTCTACTGCACTGTCAGCTTTGTCAATGATACCCTCAAAGCTGATATCAAGGGCAAGACCTTCTCGGTACCACCCAGCGAATGGCCCTGCATCATTGGCTCTGCATACACCGGACACAAATACGGTGTGTATTCATTTCCCCAGTATGACCGGTATGCCTTCACGCAGTCCATTGTGGAACCCGGCATCATCGTCACACAGTCCAAGTTCAGCGTGTCCATGTTAACTATGGACAACCGGATTCTACATTATGTGATCACTCACATGCTGTCCCCGAGATCCTCTAACTACTCTCGGGTGCTTGATGCTGATATCTTTCTCATGTGGGTTATTCGCTCCAAAATAAGTTTCAACTGGCCTTACTTTATCTGCTCACAAATGATTAAAGCCGGAAACTCCTCGGGTGCACTTCCCTACGCTACTGTCATTGTTGAGATTCTGCGTCATCAGCAAATCTTTATGGAAGGTGAGACCCTATGTGATGCTGTCCACAAGCTTGGAATGCATCTGCTGGCCCAAATGCAAATTAAGCAGATCAATGGCATCTGGTGCAAGACGACTGCTCCTCCTGACATTGGAGCTGGTCCTGCTGATATCCATGACGACCCTCCTCCTCCGGCCACTGATCCTCCTGCTGATTCCTCTTCCTCCGCGGACCACAGTTTGGGATCCATTCTCACATCTATTCATCGGCTTCAGACCACTATGGAATCCGGCTTCGCCTCTTTGAACTTTAGGCATGCTAATACGGAGCTTCGTCTGAAACGCATTGAGGATCATCTCAACATTCCTCCTCTTCCTTCTCTACCACCACCGCCTCCACATGACTCTGATGACTTTTAGTTTTTATCAGTTATTTAGTTTTTATTTTGGGCTTATCTTATGCATCTATTTCGTCATGTTACTTTGAACATTTTGCTTCTCTAGCACGCTAACTCTCTGAACTGGTTGCCTACATTTTACTTTATTATGCACACTACTTCTGTTTCATTATCTCTTTTGCATTACCTATCTAAATGTTTTCTCCTTATCTACTCATGCTTTTTGATGTTGCCAAAGGGGGAGAAATATGTGACAATTAAAAACAAGGTATAAGCATATATTAAGTTAAAGAGGGGGAGAATAAAATTCAAACATAAATGACACCTTATATATCAATTATATATTCAGGGGGAGTGTCAATTCTATAACATGCAATACTAACCTTCTTTTTTAATTTTGAGTTTGTCATCATCAAAAAGGGGGAGATTGTGGAACCAATGCACTCAACGAAAAGAACATAAAGGTTCAACGATTTTGATGATAACAAACAAGCATGGAAAGAAAGTCTCATCGTGCAACTATCAAAAAGGAGTCCAAACAAGATCAAGACTCAAGCTTCAAGAGAAGTCTCTAAGTCTAAACTCAAAATGATATATAGGACTTAGGATTATTTGTAAGATGATTCCTTACATGAACGAAGCTCATAGTATTTTTAAAGTACATGCATTAAATCATCAATCAACATTGAAATACATTTCTAAACATGAAAATATACTTTCAATACTCATAAACTGTTTAAACATGTTTTTGAAACTGTCTTTAAATCAAGAGAAAACCATGTAAGGGCAAAATCCAACCTGCTGACAGGTTGGTAATCGATTACAACCGATTACCCTGCTGATGGTAATCGATTACCCTTCATGGTAATCGATTACCCAACTATAGTAATCGATTACCCTTCATGGTAATCGATTACCCAACCTATGGTAATCGATTACCCACTGTACAGAGACAAAAATAACGGCTATAAAACGGCTAGTTTGCGAAAATGGATAAGAAATAGACCTTGGGGGCCCTCTATAAATAGAGGCTACTGTTCCCATTGATGGGACACACCTCTTGATCATTATTGCTCATTAATTCTCATCCTATTTGCATTATTCTTGTCTTCATATCATAAAATCTCTTTGAGCTTTATTCTTGTAAGAGTGTCATATACCATTATTCTTCAACTTGTATTATCTGTACTTTGAGAGTACTTAGCCATTGTTAAACACCTTCATTTGATTTATTGATTAGTTAGGGGAGTGAACCCTATACACTTGAAAGGTCACCAAATTCCTAAGAAAATTTGGAGTGAAAAGTTGTAAGGCATCAAGAGCCCGAATTCTTGAAAAGGTGTAGTGGTTTGTCAAGCACCCTCAAGCTTGATAGTGAGTGAAAAGATTTGATCGAGCTGCTTCAGTCTGGACGTAGGTCACAGTGGTGGTGACCGAACCAGGATACATCTAGTTTGCAATTTCTCTAACTCTGATCTCTTTATTTGCATATTGAAATTGCCTTTTTAGATTGTCTTTGCATACTAGCTTGTTTACTTTGCTATTCCTTTCCTTGCTCCTACGCTTAGATTATTTTCTATTAAATCGCTTTATTGAAGAAATAGTCTTTAAAACATCAAAGGAGGTACTTTGCGAAAAGATTTTGTTAAACTCAATTCACCCTCTTGAGTATTGTCCAACACTTAAGCTAATCACCATTGAATCAACATTTTCTCTTTTTTTAAAAACTTTTTCATATTCTCTCTCTTTGATCCAATGATGATTATATAGGTAGTAAGTTAGTAGTAGAAAATTTTGGTAGTAAGAATATCCTCCCTCTTCTTTGTAAATAATATTGCGCCTACTTTTATTTCAGGCTTATAATAGTCTTTTTTGATTATAATTTTTTTAATTTTCATCCCAAAACGATGTCGTTTTAGGAGCGAATTATCTACCTTCACTTTAGAATCATTAAAGTCATTATTAAAATAATGGATAAAGTGTGTATCATTTTAAAGGATGTAAAGTTGTGTCATTTTAAGAGAGAGAAAGAGATAGATAAAGAAATAGAGAGAATTGACAAAAAAATAAAGGTGTGGGTCCCACCTCTTTGTGAGAGTGAAATGATATAAGTTGTGTCATTTAAAAGGATAAACATTTTTCCCTAAAATAATATCTTAAAATAAATAAAATTATATTATTTAAATAACAAATGCTTAAAAAAAAAAAAACTAAAAATAAACGAAATACTGAAAAGGCGGTGTAGTGTACTAGTGTTAGCATCCCCAAGTCACCGGGGAGTGACTCTCTGATTATTGAAGTAACGTTTAGGCGCCAAAAGGGTGTGTAGGTTTTGATTTGTGGCTCTCTTTAACTCTCTTTCAATTTCATTCTTCTATAAATACATATATTTCCTTCATTATTCCAATCTATTAATCCTTCACATCACATCACACACACAGAGATAGTTTGCTTTGGAGAAATGTCTGGAAAGGGGAAGAGGAAGGAGGAGCACGACGGTGCTTCCGACGGCGACTCCGAAAGTCACGCGCCTCCCAAGAAGTTCTTCAAGAAAGATTCCGATGACGACCCCGACTCCATCCTGGTCTGCGAGGTTGGTTCTTGAAAACAAAACTCCTTTACTAGGGTTTTTCCTTTTTCTAAAATGTGTTCCCGTCTTGTAGATTTCGAAGAATCGGAGGGTTTCTGTGAAGAATTGGCAAGGCAGGACTATGGTCGATATTCGCGAATTTTACCTTAAAGATGGCAAGCAAATGCCTGGCAAAAAAGGTTTGGTTCTATGAATGTTGCGTTCATCTTTTTTTCAGTTCAGTTCAGTTGGTAAGTTTTTCAAGAAATGAGAAGGCCTTTGAGTCAGTATTTTAAAATGCTACAAGTGATGGTTCTTGAAAATACTCTTTGAAAATACTCTTTAACATGTTCTTGTATTGACATGTGATGATCCATTTGTACGGTGTTTGAGTATTCTTGAGTCATTACATTACATTGGTGAACCAAATTGATAATTATGTAGTTGTGTCAAGTTGCATTGCATAGATATCTGTTAACTTAATTTTTCAACCAAAGCATTTTGCTTCTAATGGGGCATTGAAAATGATGAGCAAATTATACTGAAGCTTGTTATTAATTTCTTAGTGAGCTTTAAGTTTATGGACTTGAATCTTTTTGTATTATAATTTATACTCTAGCCATTTTGTGAGAAAAACATTATACATTTATACTTGTAGGCTGATTTTGAATCTATAACGTGATACGTTAACATTTGTTTGTCAACAAACACTTAAATTGAGGAAGATGTGAAACTTCAGAATTAGTTTTGCTGAACACGATTTTGTTATGGATCTTGAAAATTGTCAATGACTTAATGGAAATATTGGTTAACACAGTATTTATTGGATCATGTTGATCAGTTGGATCAAGTAGAGTACAATAGTACATGAATTGATTTTGCTCTCTTGTGTTTGTCTTTAGTGTAAATTTGGTTTTTCATATAGCTCAATGGAATTGATCTTTGTAGTCAACCCTACTTAGTTTGATGATGCTTGGCGGTGGTTGTTGACTTGTTGATGATGATTTATAAATGTGAGTTACGATGACATTTTTATACTTGTTTTCAGGTATCTCGTTGACCATGGATCAGGTAGATCTTGAAACTATATGGTTGTTGTATCTTTACAAGTTCCATTTCTATTCCATCTCAAATCTGTTGATTGGTCTAAAGATCTAGAACAAACGATTTTGAAGCCATTATTCAACAATTAACTCTCTTTCTTTCCCTCTTGTGTGTACAGTGGAATGTGCTTCGTGATCACATTGAAGAAATTGATAAGGCAGTGAGTAAGAGTTCTTAGGAAACGGCTTCAAGTGGATTTACTTTCCAAATACTAGCCTGTAGGTTTCTTTAGTTTTTTTTTGGGTTATTAGAAAAGCTTTCGGGTTGGTATCTTGGGGATTTGGATTTGATGCTCTGGTTATTTTGTAGTTAGTAATGCTTTTGAACCAAATTTGATGAAACTTACTACCGGTCCCCCTCCCTCCCCTTAACTTTTGAACCAAATTTGGTGGCTTGAAAATCCATTATAGTTGCTATTAGCGATAAAAAGTATATGATAACTTTTGATTTTGTAATTTGTGTATTGCAATGATAGTTTGCTACTTAGTAGTTACAGTAGTTGTGGCCTGTAATGCATGCGCAATAAATCTTTTGAAAAATGTTACGGACAAGTGTTAAATTAGTAAATGGATGAAAAAGGATTTTTGTGATCCTATAAAATTTTAAAGTAAATGAATGAGCGTAAATTTTTATCGCCTGCTTTATACGTGGCATCACTCAGCTTTTAGAATGCTGTTTGAAAATATTTTCAGTAGTACTCTTGTATTACTGAAGGCTGAATGCATTACTATGTAGTTGAAAAAACATTACTCCACCTACTTTATTGTTAATGCAATATAAATCTATAACATGAAAAAAAAGCAAAATGTTCAAATTAAATAACATATATTCTAAATAAATTTATACTATGTAAATTAAAATAACTACATGAATCCAACATATAAATCATGATGCTTGTATAAGTAGAATCTTTTAATATATATATATTCCTGTTGTGACGCTTCGATTTGCGCAATGAAAAGGTTTTTTTTTTTTTTAATAAATGTGAGACTCACCACTAATTGAGTCACAATATAAGAATTGAATTTTCCTACAACATAAGAAAAATCAAATCCCATAAATCTATCTTATTTCTAATGTTAGTAAGGGATATGCATTTAATTTACTAAAGTATGGATTTATCTAACGTGCTTCTAGTTGAACTCGACTAGCACATGGGGAGGGGGGATTAAGATGATTACAGTTCCTATTAAAAAAATGTTCATTCCACCGAAGGGAACACGAATATAGATTACAGCTTTATTGAATCTCCGTTAATATCATTACATTACAGGAGAAAAATGATAAGATAAAATACAAGTTGCTGAATGTAGAGCCACTTTTCAGTAGGTTATTAGTGGGAATATAAGTAACACCTTTCAATCAATCAATCGAACATAAAGTTATTAAATCAATGAAACGGATACTAACCAACAAAAACTTTCTAGAAATGGCATCTGAAATCATAGCGCGACGAACTTCAACAGTCACCTGCACGTGTATCTAAACACTGCAGACATACTTTCTGAATTTTTGACATTCCTTCACTCAACGCATTCTAATTAGTGGGTGATTGGGGTGGGAAAGTGGCATGTATGGAAGTAGAAAAGAATTAGGGGATGGATGTCAAAGGAAGTGTGTGGCATTATTCAGATACTACCTGAAGGATTCGTATACAACATGATACATCTTGTCATCTATCCTATGAAGCACCGACACTTCAAACACCCTGATGTGTCGTGTCCGACATTTCCCGACACTCTCGGACACTCCGACACTTCCCGACACTCCAACACACATTATAGAAATTTAAAAAAAAATTTAAAGGTTACATTGCGTTAAGTTTTTAGTTCCAACTATTAGATTCGTTGGATTACGATTACTATTTTAAAGAGTTTAATATAAATGTTAGGGATATTTTATGTTTTTTTGCAAAATTTATGAATATGATAAGTTTAGATTCATTTTTTTATTAAAATATTGAATATTAAATATAATATATACCACATAAATTAAAAATATTATTTAATATCAAAACGTGTCCTAACGTGTCGAAATCTAATATTTTTTAGAATTAACGTGTCGGAGTGTCGTGTCGTGTCGTGTCACGTGTCCCGTGTCAGTATCGGTGCTAGATAGCATCTATCTATCATCACACAGCAGGTATGCTTATGGATCCGATGTCAAGTACTCTTGGCAGGATCTGCAACAATGGAACGCTTGTAAGATTTGGGGTAGTAAACATGCAATATCCAGAATTGCCGGTTAAAGATCAAGTCAAGAGCCATACCTCACCCAATCGTGCATTGATTTTCAAAGGCACAAAATCATCAGCACGTGTCACCCCTACATTTACAATTGCAGTAGCAGCACCAGCCTCCTGAGCTGCCCTGTGAAAGTAAATTTTAAAAATCCAATCATATCAGATATGCAGCCAGTCAAAGGAACACAGGAAAAGGAAAAAATTTCATGGCTTGAAGTTAAAGAATAAAAGCTTCTTTCTAAATCAGAGTTTTGAAGTTTAATTGCAAACACTAATAATTTTTTCTCAGGATAATTTGATAAGCAACTCATTCTCAATAGCAACAGCCAAAAAGAAAACTTATTGATAGAAAATCGTCTTATTAATTTATTCGCATATTAAATAACAAAAAAGGCACAGCTACCTTCAATTACATTGTTGAAAGCATGTGAATTACTTTGCTATTCAATTATCTAATCCAAGATGTTTCAGAATACCTATACCATCAAAGATACACCGATTTCATTGCATATATTCTAAAACAGTCTATACCGTTGATTTATCTTCTCTGTCAAACACAATTTTGAATCTACCTGACAAGTCGAAAAGCAGACATGGTCATCAGAGATGATCCTAGTACAAGAAAAGCATCGCATCTTCTAGATTCTTCCATTGCCATATCAGCTCTGTCTTTGGGAACATTATCACCAAAGAAGACAACCTTCATAATTATTTACAATGAGAACATTAAGGACACACTCTGTAAACATTTCATATTTGATTTACCTAGACAAGAGTTTGCATGTTGCTAGCAAAATAAGAGACACATCAAAATGATCAGATAAATTTATACATACATGGTTGACCAAGTATGATTTCTCTGTTCACAAAATCATTTTGTTTAACAAAACACCTGTAGTTTGTTTCTTCAAGCTAAATTATCAAATATCCTGAATCCTAAAACACGCCATGAACTTATGCAAGAAGAGATAGGCCAGCATAAAATAAGAAAAAGATACAGCAGAGTAGACATCAAGGTTTGTCACGTAAAACAGAATTAAGTGAAAGAATACAAAGCTCAAGTGGCCGGCTTCACTGCAAGCAGAAAGCAAATACAGGTCTATTCAGCTAGACTACATATCAAGAGATGCAACCTTTCAAGACACTTTCTTCTTTCCTTTTACCATTCTTTTTTGTGCAGGAGGGATGGGAGTGCTCTGAGATTCACTCCTTCAGAAAAAAAAAAAAAAACACTCCCCATTAAACCCGACTAGCGAGTGTGGGTGGAGGAAATCCTTGTACGCAGCCTTACCCTTGTATAATTGCAAAGAGACTGTTTCCTGGATTCGAACCCATGACCTTTCAGTCATGAAGGAACAGTTTTACCACTGCTCCGATTCGTCCCCTTTAGATATAAGTTACAAAGAGAGCAATAATTTATATTTTGTACGCTTCTCTAGCCCCCACTTAGCACTTATTACCAGCTAGAATAATGAAGGCAATAGTTCCGTACAAAACCCACAGGCATAAGTATCCACATAAGTAAAAATAAAAAATTTCAACTGAAAGAAGCAAGATGGCCTACATCAGGTTTAAGAACTCCATTGCACTTCTGACAGTTTGGGATGATAAAATCCTCCTCCCAAAATCTTTCATCAATCTCAATATCACCATCAGGTCTTTGTTTCATGCCAAAGCTCTTTTCCGACCCGGGGTTTCCATGGTCCAAACTTTCAATTGCTTCTGCCCACTGGTTTAAAACATTGATTTTGCAAAAACTGAAGATTGGTCAGAAAAGGGAAACTCAGAACAGATGTATCTAGTCCTACTGTTTTGAATAACAAAACTCCAACTACTACATTAAAGGATTGATAAAATGAAGCAATTTTTGTTTTTTTCTTTTCTTTTCAATCCACAGTTATGTATGACGCAAGTCATTTCCTACTTTCAGCACAAGGAACCCATATTAGACACATGTAATCAGAAATGATATAAATGACTGAAACATATCAAACATAATTCTTAAGAAAACTTAACTGATTGTCTTAATATATTCTTAGTGTTGTACCCTACAAATTTTAGTAACACCTGCAAGACTGAAGATGGTACATTCACCCAATTGTCTTATTATCACCATTCGTTATAGGTAGTGTTAAGGAATATGAGAAAATAATACGTATTTGAGGAAGTTTCATGAGTTAGGAAAGTAGTTTCTGGAAGTGCATCTGCAATAAAGTGTATGTGTCATTTAAGCACAAGGGGTTTAATATCCAGTATTATAATGCACAACATTTGAAATCTTTTGCTGAATATCTTTGTTTTCTCCCATACTTTTCTCTCTACTTTTTGATGCCTGTATTTTCTCAAAAATCAGATTTCATCATAAACCTATAAAGTATAAACCATTCAATGGGATCATTGCTCTCCCCATGTCACACAAAAGATGGATGAGCACCCAACTGTATCAATGTTCTCCTTCTAAGATTTCTCTCTTCCTAAGATTTAAGATAATAGAAAAGAACAAAAAAACAAACAACTCCCCATGAAACCCCAACTTGATATGCTAAGAGTCAAAGAATCCTTGTACGTAATCTTATCCTTACATTATTGCGAACAAGTTATTTCATGAATTCAAAAATATGGCCTTTCGGTTACAAAGGAGCAGCTTTACTATTGTTTTAGGCTTGCCTTCTTAAGAGAATAGGAAAAAAAAAGAGGGGAAACATTTTATCACCAGCAAAACCAACCCAAAGCACCTCTAGTCAAATACTGTTTACACAGATACTACTACACTTATCAACCAGCAAGAGCCATTGTGTCTTATATCTAAGCGTTAAATCTTTCAACATGATAATACACTTCATCCCTGGAATGAAGGGTAAGGTCTTTCAAATATCATAAATTTGTCAGTCATAAACTCACTTCATCTTTTTTTGGTATAGAAATCACTTATTAGGCATTTATTCATCGATGACACAAGTTTCCCAATAAAATAAGTCCAAAATACTAACCTTTGGATTAAGGGTCTTCAACTGGTCCTGAAATAAGCTCCGGCAAAAGGAATATCCACAATCTATACAAATTACAGTGTATACAGTCCCATGTAGTTCTAATGGGTTGCTACCAGCACGATGATGCAGCCTGAGAACAAGATACAACTAAATTCCAGGGTAGGGTTTCCTGTAATATCTCAAGTTTTCCAAATAAGCCTAATTGATAAATAAGTAGATACCTGTCAACATTCTGGGTAATCATAAAATTGATTCGGCCAGCTTTCTCAAAAGTTGCCAAAGCACAATGGGCAGCACCAGGTTGTGCTGCTGTAAATCGCCTCCACCCAGCATAGCTCCTTGCCCAATATCGCCTCCGGGCTCGAATTGAACGTAGAAACTCCTTTTAAATAAAGCCAAAAGAAAGGAGAACTTAAGGGAACAGATTAAGATAAAATCGCAACAAGAAATTTGAGATTAAGCAGTCAATCCTTGAATTTCTGAGTTTTCATGACTAATCTTGGCACAAGTCTCTAGTTTTGTTCCAAATTTTCTTCATTGTCATTGCCATAAATCTTCAATTTAAATGTGCACACACTATAACTTGTCAATATCTGAAGTTTTTTTCTCCTTTTTGAACAGAGAGAATTCCGTTTGCTCTATGTTTTCTTGCTGGGCTTTTCTGACATCAAGATACAGATATCCTATTCTGTTGACTCAAACAATTTTTCTTTCTTTCAAAGAATTCAACCATAGATACTGCAGACTTTTTTTTTTTCTCCCCTTTGGGCCATAATACTTAAGGTATTTGAAAATGATAAGAAATTCCAAGCCATTAAAGCAACCAACTGGAAAATGATATCTAAATATAAAGGATCTATAGATTCCTATCCTTAGCCTCTTATTTTTTTGCCTGTTGGCCATATTTTCCGATCTTATTCAGGCACTACCACAACACAATAAAAGATGCAAAATTTGGTTGAACATGCCTTTAGATCACCTGATGAGTTATTGGTTTGAAACCAGAACTATACGCTCCATTGGGGCTGCAATAAATAATAAATTGCTATCAGCAAGAAGGAAGAACAAAAGGAGGATATAAACTTGGCATCATGAATAATAAATTTTAGTAACTCATTCCATATTCTCAAGATATCAAACTCAATGAAGATGAAGCATAAATAATCTTATTAAACAACAAGAATGAGACATCTCTTTGACTCTGCTGATAAATGACAGTGGCTATTGATCAGAATCAGCACTGGTAAACAGTCAGAGCATGGATGGTGGATCCCTCCAATTGGCGCATGCATCTGGTTTCAAATAATTACATAGTTCGCCACTTTATTCTTTTTTTGACCCTCTTTGCCACATATACATACTGATGCAGCTTTGTTATTAAATTAAAAATTTGAACCCCAAAGGGGCCAAGACATCTCTTTTTTCTTAAGATTTACAGAAAAACATAATACCAACGACCAAAAATCTCAGATGACCGACAAAGCAAAAAAAATTTCGAGTGATCTTTAAAAAATTTACAGGCCCTATACATATCACATCACAATTTGTAATAAAGGGAAAATAATCTCTTCATATAATCCCCAAGAAATCATAAGATCAAGCAAAATGCGACGAAATATATTAATAAATTATTGGTCTAAGCACAATATTGGTGACAACTTGGCCAAAAAAGAAAGCAAGTGAACCATTTAATCCTCTTTTGTTGCCATCAGTTTACAAATGCTACAGCCAAAAAATTTAGAAAGTCCTACAGGCATATTGCTAAACAGTGGAAAAAGTTTCCATATCATAAAAAATATAACAACTAGTAATTCTGAGCATTATTACAATGTTTTACTTTTTCCAATAAACATTTTGGTTAACCTCATCATATTAGAAAGTAGTACAAAGAAGAGCAAGAACCTTCTATAGTCCGGGATACCACACTCTGTACTAATTCCCGCTCCAGTCAATACCATAAGCCTGGTACTGTACATTAAAATTGGAATCCAGTTAGGGAACTGTTAACTTTGCAAAATGTAAATCATCAAAGTACTGATATTATATCTACAGTACGGAGCCCTAAAATATACTTCTAACTGAACAAATGATGAGAATATGAAAATCAACCTTTGGTCAAAAAACTGATACAAAAGGTTAACATCTTTGATACTGGGAGGATCCGCATCTGGAACTGCCTTCTTATCCCTCGATATATGAGATGGGCCTTTGTCATCATTTCTTGGCGATATCCCAGGGACAGAGATTCGGCATGTTGTTTGCACAAACTTCACGCTACCCTTAAGAGATACGAGTCTTCCACCTCTTCTTGCCAACTGCCAATTTTCACCTATGAGCATGAAAAAAATGCAGGAACACAATGTTACACAGTTAGTAAAATAAGCCACAATTTTAAGGAACTCAATAGGTAAGGGATTATGTGCAAGTGCAAGAAAAGAGGATTGAATGTAAGATGAAGCTACTTGCCTGTTATAATAGTCCCTAGCACATTCCTCACAATCCCAAAAGACTGCATCTTTAGATAAAAAAAATAAATAAACTTATCAAGCACTAAAACCATACAATAGGTGTAGAAAAGTTATATAGTTGATTTATAATAAAAAAGAAAGAAAAGTTACATAGTTAAGAGAAAGATATGACACGACTAGTACTCTCAGAGAGATGCTTAAAATGAAAAAGTGTATTATTCCCTTCAAGATTTAGAAGTTAATTGACAGAACAGAATAGTATAAGCATTTGGTTCGGGCTGACAGGAAAAAAGAGAAGCGATCAACATTTTGTGTTGATTATTATTTTTTAGATTTAAGCAAAAGATGCAAAATGAAAATTTCACGAGATTGATAACGGAAGTGAATATGTTTTAGTCAAATGATAACAGCATGAAATTTCAGCAGATTATAATGAGTTAAAATGTTATGAATCAGAAGGAACAACATTACAATGTGCATCACATGAGTTGGAAATTATTAGCATATGATGAATCTGAAACAAAAGAAAATTGAGCTTTGAAATAGATAATTTCCTAATAATTTCCATATGGCACGTTTTCATCATAAGGAAGTTGTCGTGGAAACATGCTTAGTAATAGCATTCGCTGTCAACACAACATGATTCATATGAGAGAGAGAGAGAGAGAATGGAACTCACAGCTTGAGAGAGAAAGGGTGAATGAAAACGCAGAGGTAACGACATGGCCATTTCTTTACGGGATGCGTCGTCGACAACACCACAACTAAAGACGACACTGCGCTCCCAACGTTAATTGGTAACATCGCCCCTTTGCTTTTTCGGTTTTTCCTCTCAATTCACTTTCACCAACCCTTCCACGTTGCACACTTCTCCGCCGCCTATATGATAGTATTTTTTTATGGGCTTTATTTATTTATTTATTTTTGGTACAGTGGGCTTTATTTTTGTTATTTTTATGTGTGTCTAGTCCCTTGATTTTTTCTCTCTCCCTTCTTCTCTCCTCTCTTTTCTCAAATGTGTGGGTAGGTTTGTTATGTTACATCTTGTAACATAATAAATATAAAACCCATTTTAAATTTAGAAAAAGATTTTTAAATTTAAATAAGGGTATGATATGGTAACAACCAACTAATGTTACTACCATCAATTTCACCGTTAGATTGATTATATTGATTCAACGGTTATATTTATTTCCATTTTTATATAGTTATGATTCCTCATATTTAATACTTTATATTTATTTCCACCTTTGTATGGTTATGATTTTTCATATTTAAAAATATTAAATATAGGAAATCATAACCATATAAAGATAAAAATAAAAATAACCTTTGGATCAACATGATTGATCTAATGGTGAAATTGATTGGTAGTAACATTGATACTAACACTAAATGATTATTACAATATCTAGTTTAAAAAATTGTATTATATAATAATTTATTACAAATAATTCATAAAACATAAAAAATAAAGGGTAAAGTGTGGATCTTAAAGGATGTAAAGTTGTGTTATTTTACGAAAGAGAAAGAGATAGATAAAATAGGAGATAGGACAAAAAAAATATAAAGGTGTGGGTTCCATAAGAGTGAAAATAAAAGATAAAGTGTGAATTTTCCCAAAAATAAAATAAAATTAAGTGCCTGTTTTATTTTCGAGTACTTGGGTAATTGAAGTAAAAGATAAAGTGTGAATTTTCCGGTAAACAAAAATCTGGATGACGATTAACGAACACCTACCAAACTTGTCATCTCTCTTCGATTCATCATCCTATGAGTATGAAACGTTGAAACCTAACACAACATAGCTCGAAGGTAAAAATGGCTTTGA
Organism: Gastrolobium villosum; assembly: GCA_032173675.1. NCBI lineage: Eukaryota > Viridiplantae > Streptophyta > Magnoliopsida > Fabales > Fabaceae > Gastrolobium > Gastrolobium villosum. The sequence continues at coordinate 24,999 of JAVKPL010010059.1, read as the reverse complement.
AAAGTTCCTATGCCCTCTTCCAACAACATTCTCAATTCACTTGTGCTTCTTCTAGAGCCTTCCTCTCAATTTTATTCCCCAAACCAACTTCTCGTACCTGCATTATTGAATCCCACAAAGAAATGCATTTATCCCCTTCTTTTAGTAAGAGGAGGCTCAACCTTACCCTTCTTCCCACAACTTTTCTGTTGGTTATTTTACCAAATATGCGTGATGCACTGTTGTTGGCTCAAGAATTGGAGCTTCAGAGATACACGGATTCTAAGGAAGGTTTCACTCTTCTTAGACCCTCTTCTTGGACAAAGGTAAACTACTTGTTTTTTTAGTTGAAAATTCATTCGATCCGTGATAAGCGTGTCTCAATATTGAGTGTGCTTTTATGCGAAAAGAACAATCTTTTGTTAATGTGGTTTAACAGGTTGATAAAGCAGGGGCAACTGTGTTGTTTCAAGAGGCAAATATGGGAAGTAACAATATTGGGGTTGTTGTAAACCCGGTTCGTCTTGCAAGTCTTGGAGAGTTTGGGAGTCCTCAATTTGTAGCTGATAAGCTTTTACAAGCAGAAAGACGTAAGGTAAAACTGTTCTTCTTTCCACCGCTTCATCCTTAATTTTCCTTAGCATTTGTTGGATTCTTCATTGAACCTTTTAGAATGATTTCAAAGTTACCTATGTTGGATGTATAGATACAACGATATAGGCAAAGCAGTTCATATATGACCAGTTCATATAGCTTAACAAGTAAGCTTTTTTTTTTAGTGAACTCAGGGTATCCTTTGGCAGTGATCGAAGATCGATCCCCATCGAGTACAGTAAGATTAGTATATGAAAAAAGTGGCAAGGAACTTGTTTGGTAAGAAATATAATATAAAATACAAAAAATCATTTATCATTCATATCAAGGACGAGTCTTTGAAGCGGCTGTAAGGTTGCTCTTGTAATCAAATACGGATTCAAGTTTGAGAAATGATTTCTCTGCAAAAATGCAAGGATAAGTTCGCATACGATTAACTTTCACCCCTATTCTTTGGGGAGATTTGTGCACCACAGATTTGTCTTTATCATTCACCTAATAATTTAAGATTTTAGGAGATATGTTAGATATATTCAAGTGTGAGTGGTGTCCATGGGTTAGAGATAGACCAAATGAGGAATTCATATATAGCCTTTAGATTTTCCACTTACGGTGATTTATAATTTGATTGCAAAAGGTTTTGGGCTCCTCATTTAGTCATAGATGTCTCTATTCTTTGAATTGGTTAATAAATCAAATATATTTGTGATTATATATCATTTTAACTTATTGTGACCCATTAACCTATAGCCTTTAGATTTTCCACCTATTGTGATTTATAATTTGATTGCAAAAGGTTTTGGGAAAAGAATGAAGAGTGATAACATGTGCTTTTAAGTAATTTGTAAGCTAAATTTTTTATGTAATTTCCAAATAGCTTGTAGTTTCTTTTTTTAAGCTCTTTTTTTTAGCTTTAGCTTATAAGTAGCTTCTAGCTAAAAAATAAGATGATGCAAACAGGCCTACTCTTAGAATTGGTGAATAGATATCAAATATCTTTGTGATTGTATATCATCTTAACTTCCAATAATTATTGCCTTAACATTCAGGAAAGTACAATGGAGGCCGAGGTGATTACAGCTGCAGAAAGATCAGGGGAGGGAGGTTTACAAATCTATGAATTTGAATATAAGGTTGATAGTACTCGCGGAGGGATGAAGAGGATCTTTTCTGCAGCATTTGTGGCCTCAAAGAAGCTCTATCTTCTAAATATTGTTCACTCTGATAAACCAGAGAGTCCTCTTGACCCGCATAAAAGAATGATTTTAGAGCAAGTTCTTCATTCCTTTGATGCAGCAACTTAAACTTTGGCATGAAATTTCGGTTCTTCTGATTTCTTCCCCATTTCTTGAGTTTTCATTCCTGAGTTATGGTCACGGGCTTATGTCCAAATCTTACTTTCAAAATTATCACAAACAAGCAGACTGAAATTTTTTAGTGCATATTGAACTAATTCCAGTGTACTCTTTATATCACTATATTTTAACTTAAAACCACATATTACTTCAACAAGATATAATTTTTTTTGAGATATTTTAATCGGTTCATCGCTTCGCGATTAGTCCGATTCGGTGCGTGTCCCGATATTAAGACTTTAAATTCCTCCCAAAAATGATACTGAGGAGAATCGAATACATAATTGCATCCCTACCTATTCAATCTCCTTACGCCAACTTCAGCATTCACCATTTGGTTACTTCAACAAGATATTTAGTTAAAGGAAAAAAAGATGTATTATTTTAAATGACATACCTTATATCTTTTCACTTTCACAAAAAAATGGGATTCACATCTTTAAAAAAAAATTCTCATACTCTCTCTCCCATGATTTATCTCTTTCTCTCACTTAAAATGACACAATTTTATATCCTTTAAAATGATGCACTTTTTCCTTAGTTAGAAGGTAAAAACAAAATAAGGCGTGTATATATTTGTGTATGCGTGATCTATCAAAAAGATATTTCTTTTTGGTATGCATGCATGACTTTTGTCCATGTATGTATACACAAATAGTCCATAAACGTACACAGCATGAGTTAACGTAAATTTACCCAATAACAGAAAATTCATGTTCTTTTGATTTTTGATTTTTTGGGTCTAGATCAAGAACATGCATTTTCATATGGTTTGCTATCCAGGTGGCTCTGCCCCGGCTCATAATTGACATTTGGAAGAAATCATTCTTAGTACGTAGTCGGTAGTCTCCCTCTTGAGACACAGTGAATGGTGTATGAAAATTGAAAGTCATCACTACACCTTATATTATATAGATAGATGACATGCCAGTTATGTATTTGAGTGGTGATTCCAAATTGATCAATCGAACCCGTGAGAAAATTAAAAAAATAAATGATACGTAACAATAGAAATTCATAACTACTAATGACCAATTATTAGTACTATAATAAATTTTTTGAAAATAAATTAAGAAAAAAAAACATTTGTGTTTGTTTATAAGTTGATAATTTTTTATATATTAATATGAATTAATTTTTTTTTTTGTAATTTCTTTAATGATATAATAACACATGTTTAGATAATATAACAACTTTAAGAAGAATGGGTCAAATTAAAATAAATAAAATTGGTTACAAATTTTATTATATATCACGGTGACGCAGCCCACAAGTCTCATCCGCTGACTTCTTGATCACCCTGAAGTCGATGGCAAATCTTTGTTTATTCTTCTCATTCTGTTATTTACTTGCCTCTGTTAGCAGATTTGGTGGCTGTTAGTAGGCCACGCCGTATTGTTTCTGTTTAGCTTTTGTTTGTTGGGGTTGGGGGCTTATCCCTTTTTTAAACCCAAAAAAAATAAATACAAAATCAATTGATTAAGCGAGGATTGGGTTGCAATTATAGAATAAAATCATATATTCATACTCATACAGTGTTGAATCATATAATTAGAGTGTAAATAGATCATGCCTACGTAAAATTTGAGTATAGTCTAACCAATTAATTTAACGCGGGTTAAATTATATCCCTAATCCAGCCTTTTTTTTTTTTAAAAAAAAAAGGGTCTTATCTTGTCTATTATCCTATTTAAACCTATAAATCGTAATTAGCCTTCAAGCTTCTAAGCCTATTTAGCCTATCAGGCCTTCAAGGTCTATTAGGCCCATAGGCATAAAAGACAAAGAAAATGAAATCAAGCAAATCTGAGCTAAAGAAAAATTATTATTTTCATCAAATGATGGTAACTCAGTTGGTGCATGAGAGCTCAGCAGGTGGGAGTAAGAGTATATGTTTGATCCTTTCCAGTATTATCTTAGGAGAGATTTAAAGTCTTAATCTTGTACTTGCTCCGAACAGAATTACTTCCCATAGAAGATACATGTGGTTTATCCAAAAAAAAAATTATTGTTTCAACACATAATAGTTAATTACTTCATTTAGAATTATATGATATAATTTTAAATAAATATAGACCATCTTACAAGTTTGTAGGTCACACATTTTAAAAGTTGGCTTAAGGGAGTATATTGGATTGAGATTTTAAAGAATTTTAATGAATTATTTTTGGACAAAAAATCATTGATATTCAATTAGGATTTTAAAGGATTAAACAATAGTCAACGATTAAAATAAGGGTAGATTAGTAGAATGTTTTGGATCATTGGCAAATTTGTTATTTTTTAATTAATGAGCGACACAATAGTCAAAAAGTCGAATTTAGTGACAAGAAAATGATATTATTAAGTTGCATGAAGTTGAAATTAAAGGTATAAGTTAAGGAAATTAAGAGACTCGGTTGCAAATTCCTTAAAACCATAGGTCAAAGTCAACTATAGGACCTTTTAAAAGACTTAAGTGTTATGTACTATTCACTTTCTCCTTCTTTTCTTCCGTCAAAGCCTACAACCCCCTCTCCCTTTCTCTCTAAATTTTTGAAGTTTGATTTACTCACTTTCAAGCCTTGCAACCTTCACCAAAGTTGTAGCCAATGGTCTTGTGAGCAAAACCCTTAAGATAGTTTACCTTAGGAAGCTCTTAGAAGGGAGATTTGTACTCTTCTTAGGCACATGTTACAGCAAAAAGATGATGTTTTTGATAGCTTGATGCTTGGAGATTAACCTACGTAGACTGTGCTTTATTGCATGCTACTATTGCTATTTATTCATTTTATTGTCTATGTATTGATATCATAGCATATGTTTACAACATGCTATTTTGGATTACTGTTGTATCACATATATACGTAGTCTTATTATGAGAACATGTAATGTTGATGCATGGAAGGACTTATGATATTGTTGATTATGTAAACGAATCTAATCATATGTTTTATAATAGTTAAGTTCCAAGTGATGTATTTTGTGGATATTGGTGTATTCTTATATACTTATGATGGAAGGGCTAGTATTCCTATTGATAATTGGGATGATGTCTGTATTTATTGAAATATCAATTAGGTTGAGATATATGGTGGGAATTATTCCCAGTTGTCCGAAAAATAGACGAAATGTTATCTGTTTCGTTTTGTGAGTTGTTGGTAGGAGATTACCATCTCATGTAATTCATTACCATTAATCGGTAATAGATTAGAGCCACGTTGTCTATGGGAACTCCATGGTGGTATGATATGTTAGAGTGAATTTTTAATTAATATCATTGCATTTCTTTGTTATTTCTTTTATGAAATCTTGTAAATTTTGAATGTTTGTTAAAAATTCATATGATTTTTTAAAATTTTATAAATCCATATTGTCCTTTCAAATATGATAAATTCTATTCAAATCCTTTAAAATCCAATCTTATAAAATCTTGATTGTAAAAAAAATCTTTTTAAAACGTCTTTAAAGTCACTACAATTTTAGATAGTCTTTTAAAATCTTTAAGATTTATTATCTCAAAATAGTATTTTAAAATCCTAATGCAATACATCCCCTTAATTGTTAAATATATTTATTTTTACATGTAAACTTACTTGTTTTACTAAACACAATAGGCAATAGTCCTTAACAAGTTGTTGTGGTCGCCGCCCCCACCAATCGTTATCATTGCCACCAGCTATCTACAACTACCTAACGTCATCACCCTGGCCACCAACCACCAGCAATAGCCACTGCTATCATGAAATGTGTGTTTGAAAAAAAATCATTAATTTTCACCAAAAAATAAAAGAAAATTTGTTTACCATGTTGCATAAAACAATTTGGACTTAATATTTTTCATGTTGTAGGAGATAAGTATTTTTTTTACACACACATAAAAGTGTATGATGTAACGCCCTGTTGTACACCTGGTTCATTAACATTACATATGATATTAAGCGCAATTATAATTACAACAGTTCACTTAAAAATACGTCTAAACTTTTTCATTTTAAACGTTATACGTTCCATTAATAATAATTATCTTATTTAAAATAAACATAAACAGTAATTGTAACTCAATGACATTGCGAAATAATCAAATGTGGCTTAATAATATCACATTGGTCCTATTAGACATTGGTATGGGGTTCCCATGAACCCCACAACCTTATTTTTTTCCAGCATCTAGGCAGCTCGTTAGGCTCCTTGCTGAAACGAACTCCCCAGTGAGCACATTGCTCGCTCAGGCGAACACTACAATGAGCAAATTAAATCCTCAAGCAGTAGCTACTGCCAGGTGCTCTGTTTTCTCGCAGTCTCCCTGGCTAGAACGAGGCTAATAGCTCGCTCGCTCGCTCACCAGCTTGCTCAAGGGAGCTCATGAGCGAAGAGTCTCATGCTTTGAGTTAGCTTCGGTCTCCATTTTATTTAGCTCACTAGCCTCCTCGCTAGAGCAAGCCAGCCAAAATCTGGGCATGTCCCATTTGTTTTATGGCTCACCCCTCACATGTTTGGCACACCAATTAGGTATCAATAGACGTGGAAAGGCAACCATTAGCCCAACAAACTAGGATGCTCTTACATCCAGAAAAATCATATAAATTCAAGACATTTTCTCATCTTTACTTGATTTCAAAGTTATGTACCTTTAACTTAATGTACAATACTTTTTGACAACCTTGCGTAATTCATTATACATTACCTACATGTAAAAGTCAAGTACATAAGTAATAAACTTCCAAACATGCAAAGTAGGCATCCATGCCCTTTCATCATATATGCATCAAGTCCATTATTACAAGATGTCCAATTATATCAAATAGCCCAACTACATACATATATTGGAACTTAGCTATACAAAATGACTATGATCAAGGTCCTTGGCTCCATCCGACAACATGAGGATGCCAAAGGATGTTGATCATAGGCTAAGTCCACCAAAATAATAATGATATATCAAATGGGATACAAATGTAAATCCTATACATGTTCAACTAAATCTACGTAGGATATCCCAAAATACATCAAAATAAAGCATCATCATGCAATCTATCGTGTCCTCCTCCTGCCAATAGATGCTCCAACATCATAAGTACCTGAAAGGGGTCCCCATAACACGAGGTGAGATAAATATCTCAGTAAACTAAGAGCCCTTGGAGGACTTCTCCACCTCAAAGTCCACTTTAGGCAACAAGCAGTAAAGAACATAATCATGAGCGTATGTGTGTCTGCGAAGTGTGCAAACTAACTGTCTGATATTCCTGCCAGTGCCTTGCACCGTCCTCAAAATACAAATGACAGTGTCCTATCCATCCCTTGTGGTAAACATACCTTAAACATGATGCTTAAGACAAAATCCTAAGGCCAAAGTATTGTGTATGAATTACACGACCGTGCAACATGCCGTATGAATTACGCAAGAACCATCTTGCCTCATACCCGTGTAAGAATCCCTCTTACACCACACAACAAGCACCACACAACATGTATTATATTCAATCTATTGCACAACCATATAAACCAAAACCCACACAAGTTTGGTGGAACAATCAAGGGATAAATCTCAAGGTCCAAAGCATACCTCGGAAGCCTCCTAGCCAAATGCCTGCTCCAAGCACACAAATTTCACTAGCAAGGAATTCAAACCAATCTTTGCTCAAATCCAAAATACCACAAGACAACATGCTACGAATACTACCTATTCACAAAACAAGTTTGCAATCAATCAAATGCAAACAATGAATATATCAATATTCACCACAACATAGGCAATTCCATCACACACACGTCAAGATACAAGAAACTCACCTACACTTGATTTCAATCAAGTTTCAACATCCAAATCCATGGATTCAATCGGTGTTTGGCCTCCTAGCTCTTAACCACTTGTCTCTATCCTAGAAATACCATAGACACCAATAATACAATCCATTTGCGTTACTTGAGACACAAGCAACACCAACACATAGGCATGCAGTTTATGGAAAACTAGGAAGATTACTCAAACGGTTTTCTAATTACATTTTCACCATTTAAATCTCATCCTTAGCATATTCCACAACATACACTAAGCTGTAATCACACTCCAACATAGCCAATAATTCAACATTCCAACAAAACCTAACTTTGCATTTCTATATAAAACACAAATAGGTTAAGAATGCTTACCATAAATCAACCCACAATGGCTCAAGGAATGTATTTCAACCCCCAATAAGACAATGCACCACCTCAAGCTCTTTGCAATGCCCCAAAACCAGCACTTTCTTCAAGGTTTTCCTCAGTACTCAAGGCTTCGGATTTTACTCTCCTTGCAATTCCAAGCAACTTTGAAGTTAGAACCAAGTGACTTCACTCAATTTAGGTTTTTTAAGCTCCAAAACTCCCTAACAATGGCTTCCATTTTGTTTTTCTTTCTCTTTCCCCGAAATGGTCTCAGTTTTCATCTAATTAATTCAACTTTTGCACTTTCTCGTTGAACCCCTCGCTCTAGCGAGCTCCACCAGCTAGCAATTACCACGCTCGCTGGACAGCTCGCTCCAGCGAGCTCCCCAACGAGTAGTGGCTGACAGGCCCTTCTTGCAAAAAGCCCAATTTCCTTTCTTAAGCCTACTTATTCATTTAACCCAAATATTTTCTTCATAAATACAACTCTATATTTATTGAACTAAGTATTCCACTTATTTTATCTATAATGTGCCTGAAAAATATTTAATCTAATTCTTTTACGAGGAGGTTATAATTACCACCAACTAAACTTATCACTTTTACAACCAATCTAATCACCGTTAGATTAGAATTAAATCCAATAGTAAATTATCCCTTATAATCTTAATTTTTTCTCTCACATCCCCTCTCTATCTGCCTCTCTCTCTAGGTTTTCATCCCCTCTCTGTCTGTCTCTAGTTTTTTTTGGGTAAACAAAAGGGGAAATGCCCCAAAAACAACAAAGCAAAAACAAAACAACAAGAAGAAATAAACTAATCAGGTGCAACAACCCAGATCTGAGCAGAAGACCCCTCCAAATTAGCGGACTGAGTAATTAAAAAATATTTTTTTAAAAAGATTATCGAACGGCCTAACAAATTTTCCATTGTATCCGACAAACCCAGGCCATTGAAGTATACTCTTAATCTTCTTAGGATCCATGGACATTCTCAGTTTGGAAATTATATTGCCCAAGTATATGAATCATTTCTCTTTTAGGGTGTTGGAAGGGCTTTTTGACCATTGTAGCCCATATGTAATAATTAATTACCAAATTGACATTGATTATAAATTATTTCAAAAATTTAACCTCTCCAGAAAATATAACACCAATCTGCACCGTGATCAATCACCACCTTGGTGTTTTCAGATGTTCCAGAAGCTATATTTTTCAAAGCCCAAGCTGCCTCAAACTACAACATGCAATAGATTATTTACCCGGGTACCCCCCTCCATACCCGGGTAAATAATTCAAAACATTTTTCCAGATTCAAGAAATATACCCGGGTAGATGAGAAATTTCAAAATATACCCGGGTAGGGAAGGGAGTACCCAGGTAGGCTTGGTGTTCAACGGTCAAACAGGGACAGATTGATGTTATATTTTCTGGAGAGGTTAAATTTTTGAAATAGTTTATAATCAAGGTCAATTTGGTAATTAATTATTACATAAGGGCTACAATGGTGAAAAAGTCGTGTTGGAAGCCTTTAGCACAAATGCTTTAAAGTTTTTTATATACTCATCCATTATCCTTCCTTGCCTAAAAGTGGCAAGGCTCTCATATATGTTTCCCTAAGTTCGACCTCTAAATTGTTGAATCAAGGCTGCCATTGAACCTTCCAAGTCTAGAGAGAGAAAGAGGTAGACAGAGAGGGGATGGAAACTTAGAGAGAGAGAAAAAGCAGACAGAAAGGGGATGTGAGAGAAAAAAATAAAATTATAAGGGGTAACTAATCAACGTTAGATTTAATTCCAATCTAACGATGTGTAGATTGGTTGTAAGGGTGGTAAGTTTAGCTGGTTGTAAGTATAACCCTCCCTTTCTTTTAGTAAACCTCTCACTTAATTAGACATAATTAAATAATTAATCTCATGCAATCAGGCATTTAACAATTAGGGTGATTATATATGAGACCCATGTTTTTTCTTTTTCTTTTTTCTCTTCACATATACACTTTTACGTGTATGTAGGAAATAAATTTATATCTTATAACACGAGAAACATTAAAAAGTGGGTGGGACCCACTTTTCTCCTTTATTTTACTTCTCTTTAGTGGATTCCATCCACTTTTTGGTGTGTTGCTTTGTCTCATACAATATGAGAAATATATTCCCCAAAAATAAATCTCTAACTTTATCCAAATATTGTTATTACATAAAAATTGTTAGTCAATTTAAAATATATTTTTAAAAATTGATGTAATAAAAGGGAAATTTAGTAAATTACTTTACGAATTCTGATATATTTTATTTAAAATTATGACTTATATATTTTTTAAAAATATTGAAATAGAAACTAATTTAAAAATAAGTCAAAAGGAAAAAAAAATTAATTTTGAAAAACTATATGAAATAATATTATAAAGAATATTTTTTTTCAATTTATATCTTATCTAATTTGCTTCAAACGCAAAATAAAATAATTGCTTATCTAATATATCAAACATGAGATAAAATATGAAATAGGCACTCATCCTTTCCTACACTTACTTTACCTTATTATCAAACAAGCCTCAGAAGAAATAGAAATGTATTAAAATTATAGGGTTTATCATCTATCATTTAACATGACCACAAAAAATTTCCTACACACGCAACATTTTGTGGGGACCGCAGCAAAAAAAAAACTCCGGCACGCAAAACGAATTTCTATAATATAACACAATCACTTTTCGTACAAGATAACTCTTATAAAACCCACAATTATATACATAGTTGCACACTGAATTTTGAAGGAAAGCATGTTCTTTGCCGAACTAACCAAATTACCCGGCAGAAAGTTTGTTAAACATGCCTGGCATGCATGTTATGCGAGCATGCATGTTGATTTGTTCCCGCAAAATATATAGAAAGATAACGTGATATAAAAGCAACATATATTAGCAAGGGACCATGACGAATGTAAAATGTCATCAATCCCCATTCTGCTTGACAAGTCAAACAGTATTAGTATATTCCTCACCAGCGCCATCAACTCTTTATTAAATTCCATCTATGTCTCTACCTCTTCCTGTTTTTAATTCCCTCCTATGTTGTTATTAAGCAACACAAATTCAAAAATTTCCATCTCGATCACTATCTGTTCCCACCTTCCTGTTGTTGTTAACCATAACAAAGTCAAACTATGGAAATCAAACTCATCAAAAAATATAATTCCAAAAATCGATGCAATCTGAATCCATCGTTCATTATATTATATATTAGACAAACCACTACCTAAGCAGTCAAATATTGCAACTGGTATGATAATTACAGTTTGAATATTTCAACTGAAACATAAGAGGGACTAGTCAACACTTCTTCACTTTAAAGCTTATATTTAAGAGGTTCCTTAACTCCTAGTAAGGTTATTTTCCATTCCTTCCCCTTGCGGAACTCCTCAAAAGAACCATGTGGAGTGGAAGCAACTTTGCCGAAGTTCAAGTCACAGGAAATACAGCTATGGATACAGGAGAGAAGAGGCTCAATGAACTTGGTTACAAGCAAGAATTGAGAAGAGAAATGGTTTTTTTTTTCTTTTTTGTCATCTAGTTTTTGATGGAGCTGATTCCTGATCCTTTTTCTAGTAAGCAAATTTGTTGAACTTTTCGATTTATGGTGCAGACTATGTTCAAAACTCTGGCAATATCATTTTCAACGATGACCCTTTTCACTGGAATTACACCTCTCTATGGTTCTAGCCTTCAATATGCAGGCCCTGCAACTCTTGTCTGGGGATGGGTAGTGGTTTCTTTCTTCACTTGGTTCATTGGGATTGCGATGGCTGAGATATGCTCCTCTTTCCCGGTTTGTCTCTTTTCATAAAGTTTATTTTGTGTAATTTATTTGTAATTGTGGTACTTTATGGCTTATGAAGTTAAAATATGATTTTATATCTGTCTAATTAATTATGGGAAACCGAGTGACGTATCTACATTGGAACCAGCAACTGCCTTGGCACTGGCTGGTTTTCAAAATCAAAAGTTTTTTTATCTTCAGTAACTGTGAATGATTTACTTTCTTCATAGTTGCTAGTTTTGGCAGTAGCTTTTTCCATGGTTAGTTAATTTTTGACACCAACTTCTCAATTTTTCTGGCTCCGCCACCGGGGAAACCATAACATTTTACCTATATCCCACTCCTCAAATTACAGCTCCCTATATGAAGTTTTTCCATCTTTATCTCTATAAGAATTTGGTATCAGAGCATGGTTTAAGAATTTATGTTTTTCCATGATAATTTTATATAATTCCATGAATTTGGTTTTGAAAAATTAACGATCATCTTTGAAGGATTAAATTTTCACCAATTTCAAAGAAGGATTCTTTAAGAATTATTATGGCATTGGTGGCTCATTATGTTCTAGAGTTACACCAAATGGATGTGAAAATTGCCTTTTTAAATGGGGATTTAGATGAAGATGTGTACATGGACCAACCAATGAGGTTCATAGAAAAGGGTAAAGAGCACATGTGTGCAAACTTAAGAAGTCAATATACGGACTTAAACAAGCTTCACGGCAATGGTACTTTAAGTTTAATGATACTGTTGTCTCTTTTGGATTTAAAGAAAACATCGTTGATCGATGTATATATCTGAAGATCAGTGGGAGCAAGTTTATCTTATTGATTCTGTATGTTGATAATATTTTGCTAGCAACTAATGATCTTGGTCTTTTAAATGAGACTAAGAAATTTCTCTCTAGTAACTTTGAAATGAAAGATATGGGTGAGGCAAACTATGTGATAGGAATAGAAATATTCCGTGATAGATCACAAGGACTGTTAGGTTTGTCTCAGAAAGCATACATTAATAGAGTTCTAGAGAGATTCAGAATGGAAAAACATAAATTCTTAAACCATGCTCTGATACCACATGTAAGCATAAAACAATGATTCATGTTCAACATTAATCATTCAAGAACATAATATAGGATCTTCAGAATTTATGAGTTTCACATTAAATGTACCTTCCTCCATTAGTGAGGAAGAACTTTGATGGTGGAATTCCTTTCTCTAAGCCTTAATCCTTTCACCGTTCTTGTATCTTTTTAGATAGGGATTGGATACAACTTTTCTAGGTAGACTCAGAAGGACGTTTGTTTTCTGTCAGATACCCTTTCACAGAAAACTGACCATATAAACTGTTATATAACTGGCCTATCACATTTATTTCTAATTAACTTCCCTTAATGGCCAAAATTACCATGATACCCTTTTCATTAATTAAATCAACTGACACATAATATAACACATAAGACAAATAATTTTACACTTCAAACATATAAGTTAATTTCTGATGGTCATTTAGGAAACTTTACATACTAAAAATACTCTATTACTGCTGCAGAAATGAGTAAATGAATTTAGTAGTTTACAGAACTAACTTGTACTTCCAATTCAATATAACAGACAACTGGTTCTCTATACTTTTGGGCTGCCCATTTAGCCGGTCCCAAATGGGGACCATTTTCTTCATGGTGCTGTGCTTGGCTCGAAGCCATAGGGCTTATTGCTGGGATTGGGACTCAGGTACTTAACACTTTAGTGAAATTTCTACTCAATGTTTTCATAGAATGTTTACATAGTAACTCATGCTTTTCACTGTTGGAAAGGCATATGCAGGATCACAAACGTTGCAGAGTATAATCCTACTCTCCACGGGTACAAATAAAGGTGGAGGGTACCTCACTACAAAATGGCTATTCTTGTGTATGTACATTGGCCTCACTATTATTTGGGCAGCACTGAACACATTTGCGTTAGAAGTGATTGCATTGATCGATATGATTTCAATATGGTGGCAGGTACTTTTGCTTCTTTATGTATACCTATAACTGCCACAGGATGGCCTAAGCTTGCTTATTCTATGATTAAGAGGAGAGAATAGAAGTGGGAGATAATTGATTAAACCCAAATAAACTTACTATGGGTAGAATATATTTACAAATTTTTTATTTACAAATTTTTACAAGTTATACTATGTAGAAGGAGCAATACATGCTCAAGTAGGATGTACTATCCATAGTGCATAGTATAGTTTGTAAGAGTTTGTAAACAAGAAATTTGTAAATATAACCCTGTTCACTTACTATAGTCCATCTCTATTGAGATATATAGTCCCACATTGGTGGTATGAATAATTAATGTAGAATTTATAAGATCTTGGGCACTCCCACCCTTAGAGCTAGCTTTTGGGTGGTGTATCCCAAGGTTCTTTATATGGTATCAGAGCCTCGTCGTCCCTCACTTTCTCTTGTGGACTCTCGTAGCACAGGTAGATTGGACCTGTTGCATAATCCACTCTTCAAGCCCAATGGGCTCTTGTGTGAGGGGGCGTGTTGAGATATATAGTCCCACATTGGTTGTATGAGCAACTAATGTGGAGTTTATAAGACCTTGGGCACTCCCACCCTTAGAGCTGGCTTTTGGGGTGGTGTATCCCAAAGTTCTTTACGATCCCTATCAGAAAATATTATGAAATGTACTTCACAATATGGTCAACAATTTTAATGTTCTTTTGGTGTATTAAGAGTAAACTCACTCGTTTATTCTGTGTCAGGTTATTGGTGGAACGGTGATAGTCATAATGTTACCTCTGGTATCACTAACTAGAAAACCTGCTTCATATGTATTCACAAATTTCGAATTGGGCACTGGATCAACAGGAATATCAAGCAAACCATATGCAGTCATTCTATCATTTCTTGTCAGTCAGTATTCCCTTTATGGATATGATGCTGCAGCACATCTAACTGAAGAAACTAAAGGTGCAGACAAGAATGGACCTATTGCAATACTAGCTAGTATTGGTATCATTTCAGTGTTTGGATGGGCTTACATCTTGGCACTTACATTCAGCATTCAGGTAAGCATATGTAAATTGAAGTTAGTAATAAACATCTTAAAGAGTATATAGAATCAAGTGAGTTCTTTTAGTTTGCTTGTCTTTTGTCTTAGGATACACTAAACATCTTTGATCGTGTTAGAGAATAAAATATAAAGTATTAAAAAGACCATCACCTATTGCCTTAAGGTTTTGGGTTGAAGTGGTTCTTAACATGGTGGTATCAGAGTTTGAGTGACCACGAGGTCACGAGTTCGATCCTCACCGCCCCCACTTTCAGGTGGAATTAAGAAAAACACAAGGCAGACCAAAAAAATGGGCTTGTGCAACACAAGGGCAGACCAATAATGGACTTGTGTCATATCCACGCTTCAAGCCCAAAGGGCTCTTGCATGAGCGAGTGTGTTAGAGAATAAAATATAAAGTATTAAAAAGACCATCACCTATTGCCTTAAGGTTTTGGGTTAAAGTGGTTCTTCACAGACCTAAAGGATGATAGTTACGCTTGTTTTCAACTCTCATTCAGGATTTTGGTTACCTTTATGATCCAAACAATGAAACTGCTGGAACATTTGTGCCAGCACAAATACTCTATGATGCTTTCCATGGAAGATATCACAATTCTGCTGGAGCAATCATTTTACTATGTATTATTTGGGGTTCATTCTTCTTTGGTGGGCTTTCAATCACTACTAGTGCTGCCAGAGTGGTAAGTACAATATTTTTTTTCTTCTTCTCTTTTTGTTGCTTAGATTCATGAAACCTTGGGGTATCTAGCTTCCACAATCAGTTTACCACCTTTGCAATTGCTAGAAGTTATCTTGTGAGAAAAAGGAAGTATTAGATTATCCAATTTTCAGCTTTGATTAGAGATTAATAATGCTTTAAGAAGTGTGGTGTATCTCAAACAATTTTCAGGTTTATGCTCTGTCAAGAGATAAGGGAGTTCCTTTTTCATTCATATGGAGGAAACTGCACCCAAAACACAAGGTTCCCTCAAATGCAGTTTGGCTCTGTGCAGCAATATGCATTCTTCTTGGTCTCCCAATTTTGAAGGTCAATGTAGTCTTTACTGCAATAACTTCAATATGTACAATTGGATGGGTTGGTGGTTATGCAGTTCCAATCTTTGCAAGGATGGTGATGTCTGAGAAGAACTTCAAGCCTGGGCCATTTTATTTGGGCAAAGCAAGAAGACCAATCTGCCTGGTGGCATTTCTATGGATTTGTTACACATGTTCTGTATTCCTTTTGCCAACTGTGTACCCAATTTCTTGGAATACATTCAATTATGCACCAGTTGCTTTAGGGGTGGGTTTGGGTCTAATAATGCTTTGGTGGCTGTTGGATGCAAGAAAATGGTTCAAGGGGCCAGTTAGGAATATTGACATTCAAAATGGCAAGGTTTAATTCTTCAGAAAGTTTCAAAAATACTTGAAGGATTATCCTTTATATTGTTTTCGTTTGTGTTTCTTTGACATGTACGTTCTATGGTCCACAATATAGTTGAAATTTCCATGTCAGTTAGAAAATGTTCAGTCATTCGGTTCAAAAAGGTGTGAATGAAAATTAGGGGGTAAATGGGACAGAGTAGGTCAAATTTTGGTTTTGATAACTTATAGAATATTTAGAGTCTATACTGAACTATTAACTCTATTAAAGATTTGATTTATACAATATTATGAAATCCGACCCGACCTGGAACCCAGCGAACCGGTCTGATGATCGGTTCGAGTCAAACATCGAACTGGCCATGCATCAGGTCTTGTCAAATCTGTTCAAAATCGATAACCGGTCGAGTCATGCACTTTTATAAAAAAGAGGGAGGATATTCTTACCACCAAAATTTTCTACTACCAACTCACTACCTATCTAAATAGGTAGTGAGTTGGTAGTAGAAAATTTTGTTAGTAAGAATATCCCCTCTCAAAAAAAATTGTAGAACTCATTTTAATTTTTTTTGTAATTTCATTTGCTAGTAGTATACTCTTCTACAATGACATCAAATTTCAGATTGCAATACTGAAGCAATTCGTGGAACAATAAATTAAGAGAACGTGACATATGTCATTTAAATGTAAATGAATTTGAAAAATATGAGTTCACAACATTTGACCTTTTGAATGTTATTAGGAGGTATGTTACGGGGGTTCTAAGTTGCAATTTAAATTGACATGGTAATAGCGTGCATTTTCGTTTATTTGTTCTTTATGAACTTGTAAAAGTGTGATTGAGTAATTTTTGAGCTTATTTAATGAACTTTGTTTAACTTATTTTAGATATGGAGAATATAATTAATTATAGGTCTGGTGTGACCTATTGTATAAAACTAAAAGCCTAACACCGCCAGTAAGGCTTACCAAACTAAAGTTTATAAGCGCAAACTAAATTGAAATATAAAAGATAAAAAAAAAATTATTCACAAAGATCACATGAAATAATATTTTCATTAACAACACATGAAATAATATTCATAAAGATCAATGAAAATATTTATAAAAATTACCTAGAAATTTTATATATGTATTTATACATATAATTTGCACTTTCTTTATTAATTTAATTTAGTATTATATTTTAAATTTTAAATAAATAATTGTAATTTGTTAAAATAACATTAATCTTATTATGTTGAAAATTAGTGTTACAAATCATAATTTCAGAATATGTATTTAAGTGAACAATATATATCATAAATATATTATATAATTAAAAAAATTAAAAGGCTAGCTTATAGGCTTTTAGACCAAGCTTTTTAAGGAGGATTTATGTCCTAATTTTTAAATGATTTTTTCTAAAAAATCTAAACCTGTTTTATTTAGAAAATAAAACAAAAGTTGTAAATATGCCTGTTTAGTTCATTTACATCCTACCGATAATTGATTCAATTTTGTCATGCTTCACATGCTTATTTAATTAAAGTTCGGATGCGAACAAGTCATAACCAAACATGTTATTTTTTCAAACGAGCAGTTCACAGACATATTACACAGCCTTAAGCTTATTTATTGATTTTACTCAAAATCACTTAGGAACTACTTCCCCATCCAGAAAAGGGGCAAAGTTGTGTGGAAACCTCTTCACCTTTGCTTTGAGTTCCCTAAGTTCTTTTAAATCTTCCACCCATAAACTATAACTTGAGTTCTTAGCGAGAACATCTTGGGATACCTCCTTATTTTCAATAAGTTTCATTGCATACTTTTCAAATTTCTCAATGTGATCCCACAACACAGCCAGCTTACTTGTGTCACCCTCACTTCTAGCACTATTCAACCAATCCATTGCTTCCTCCACCCTTGCCCAAAAACAAGAATCTTGGGTCAAACTTGCAAACTTGCTCCTCTCATTATTTTCTTCAGCAGTGACCATTGTATCCTTCCACCACCTATCAAAAACCTCATATCTCCTCTCTCTACCATGCTGCATGTAATGGCCCTTGGTTGTGTGCATCCTCTTCCCATAATATTCTGCAATATCTAATGGCTCAACCAGGAGTTTATAGAAATGTGAAGCATTGACCC
Organism: Gastrolobium villosum; assembly: GCA_032173675.1. NCBI lineage: Eukaryota > Viridiplantae > Streptophyta > Magnoliopsida > Fabales > Fabaceae > Gastrolobium > Gastrolobium villosum. The sequence goes on along the minus strand of JAVKPL010010059.1, from coordinate 6,554 downwards.
ATTTAGCTCGCATTTCAAAATCATGAGGCAACTCATTTCTCTCTTTCATGTCAATTACATTGTTCCAGAACCTAGCAAGTTTGTGACGATTCATGTTGACTTTCATGTCCCTTTTTGAAAAGCCTCTCCTCCTCTTGAACAAGTCATAGTATCCCATTTGATCAATTTGCTGGTCACACCAAGCTTTATACCATTCTATTTCGGCCCTGTAAGGTACAACCTTGGATAATCTAACTGCTAGCCTAGCAGCATTTTGGGTTGGTGAAGGACCCATTCTCCTTGTCATCTTAAGGCACTCCTTGGCAGATTCTATAGCCGATTCCTATAGTTAAATGAAAGTAATTTGTTCAGCAAAATCACCTTCTTCTAGTGGAAACATGTGTAGCTAATTATAATATTAGTGAGAAGACACTGCAAAGTTACTCATGCAATAGGAACAAAGATTGACAATTTAGTAGGGATGTGCATGGGTCGAACCGAACCGAATTTTTGAAAAACTGAACCGATTTGGTTTAAATGGTTCGGTTCGAAAATGGCTCGGTTCGAAAATGACTCGGTTCGAAAATGGTTCGGTTCAAAAATGGCTCGGTTCGAAAATGGTTCGGTTCAAAACTGGCTCGGTTCGAAAGTGGTTCGGTTCGGTTCGGTTTGAAATCGGTTCAGGTCGACCCTATTTTGAAAAGAAAAATTTAAAATTTAAAAAGTTAAGTTATAAAAATCAATTTGGTTCGATTCGAAAACGGTTCGGTTCTTAAACCGATTTTAAAAACCGGTTCGGCTCATGCACTGGTTTTTAAAAACCGATTATTTTACGTGCAGTTTAGTTCAAAGTTCGGTTCAGTTTTTTGGTTATTTTGCGTACGCTTACAATTTAAGAAAAAAACATCACATAATGATGGGACAAGATAGTGCAATTACCTGGTTTGCTAACCCTGAAGACTGAACTGCCAATTCAAGCCCTGCTTCATAGCTTGACTCAGGAATGTTTCCTTGCATGGAATTTTTCTGGTTCAAAAATTGCAAAGACAATTTATTAACATAGTCTCCATACTTTAGATGATCCTCAATACTACAAGCTGGAGAACTTGATAAAAGCATCAAATGCATCATCTTTATAACTGTGGTTGAACTATCCAGACACACTGCTCCTTCTTCTGAAACAAAAAAGTAGCTCCCAAATGGGTGAAACATAATTGGCACTGACCCTTCTCCCATTTGTGTGGCCGCATGCAAGTAACTCATTACAAAGTTGAACAACTCAGCTTTCTGTTTTTCAGAAATTTGAACTGCAAGCTTCCCAAAGTGTGGAGCAGTCATAGACAATTGCCAAAACTGAAGCAGGTTATTTAGCTGAGCAGTGTGAGGTACTATAGGTGCAAAGAGCAACCTTGGCATTATGTCATGCTTTGAGACCACGTGACAGAAGTTACCACCCCATCTTTCTTTGAGAATGGCACGGGAAAAAGAGCCATTACCTAGCAATGGTGAACCAAAAGTGATGCACAAAACTGACACTGACACAGAGGAAGATATGTGTTGGAGGTAAGACAAAAGCCAAAGAGCACATAGAGAGGCAGTGGCTCCTCCAATTGAATGGCCGGTAATAACAATTGATTTGGTGTTGGTATTTTCCATTATTGCCAACATCTGCATGGTAACATTAAATTTTGAACACCTAGTTGGGAATGAAATTCTAGGAAAACAAATTTAAGAAACAGTAACCAAAAAAAAAAAGAAATCATTTTGAGATTGTAATATGAAATATTAAATTAATGAATAAAACAAATGATTTTGATTTCATATGTGTTGAGATATATAGTCCCACATTGATTGTGTGAGCAACTAATGTGGAGTTATAAAGCTTTCCGCACTCCCACCCCACCTTTTGAGCTAGTTTTTGGGGTGATGTATCTCAAGTTCTTATCAAGTGGTATCAGAGCCTCATGTTCCGCCGGGTTTAAACCTCCGCCGCCCCCCACTGGGCCTGTTGCATCATCCACTCTTCAAGCCCAATATGCTCTCGTGTGAGGGGGCGTGTTGATATAGTCTCACATTGGTTGTGTGAACAACCAATGTGGAGTTTATAAGGCCTTGGACACTCTCATCCTTTGAACTAGCTTTTGGGATGGTGTATCTTAAGGTCTTATAAACCCCACATTAATTGTTCATAGATGTAGGATTATATATCTCAAGAATATGGATCGTTAAACACGTTTGATTTCATATTCATTTCCTCAAAAAGTAGGTAAGGTGCCCATGGTGTTGGCCAATACGGCACCGACTTCGATTTCCTTGTGTTTAACATCTTGATAATTCGAGTCTTCGTAGTCTTGCTTCCGAAACATTGAACAAAGACTAATGCTACTTCTAATTTTGTACACCAGAAAGTTCACTTCCCCTACTAGTTCAATTTGTTGTATGAAGGCTTAAACAATCAGATTATATTTGTTCAAAAAAATAATAATCAGATTATATATTATTCACAGAGAGTTTTGTCATTCTTATAATCCTTCCGAGCTCAAATTTGAATTAGTTAATGAATGATCATAATTGAATACCGAATAATTTATAAAAAAACAAAAATTGGATTTAACCCTGCCTGCCTGAAATCACTAACACTTTCACACAAACAATTACTCAAATGGATATTATTCAACAATTCTGGTTTCACTAACGCTTTCACATAAATCAGGAAGGCATTAAATTAGTCACACTTTCACTTTCACAAAAATGACTGATAAAATAAATGGGTTTAGTATTTATAATTTTAAATGACATAACTTTGTGTCATTTTTAATGAAATTACGTCATTTTGGTGTGTTTTGTCATTTTCTCTAATTTATAAAATTAAAATAAAAAGAAAATTGGGAGGGATATTCTTACTATCAAAATTTTCTATTACCAACTCACTACCTATCTAATCACCATTGGATCAATATTTTCTCTTTCTTCAAAAACTTTTTAGTATTCTCTCTCCTTGATTCAACGGTGATTAAATAGGTAGTAAGTTACTAGTAGAAAATTTTGGTAGTAAGAATATCGTCCTTCAAAAAAAATAAAAGAGAGAGAATGTATAAACTTAACAAAATGACGTAATTTCATAAAAAATAACATAACTTTTTGTATTTAAGATCACAAATATTTTTCCCAAAATTTATAATTGAATTATTATTTTTTGTTTTTCACACATCAATATAGTAATGATGAGGCATTAAATTAGAATAATGGAGGTTTAATAATTTCTATCGTTGACTCTCAAAAGTGATCCCACTACGAGTCAATGTTTTGCCTTTATTATATGGCATTATCTATTGATGGCCGAGGCAAATGATGTCCCTTCAAAGTCTATCCTTTCAAATTGGAGTCTTGGAGGGCTTGGTTGGTGGGACCCATGTTCGGCATGAACTTGTGGCTTTTAGCACGCGGAAAACACGGCGAAAATCTTCTTTGCTTTTTGTTCCTTATTTTATATCGAAAATTAAAAAGGGACATAGAAAATCAATCAAACAAATTGTGGTAGCTTAATTGATGAATGGGGGTTGAGAGGGTGGTAAAAGGATTTTGGCTCAATTTTTATTAATATTATTTTTGGGAGAGACAAAAAATTTAATCCTTTATCCATCCTGTATTTAAAATTATTCTTATAACAGATTTAAAAAATTGTAACTTACGAAAATATTTGAAAAATTTATTCAACTTAAAGATGTAATTAGAGTTTATGTCAAAAAGAAAATCAATTAAGATTTTCGCGAATAAAGCGCCCACCGGTATCACTACCACGAGATTATTTAATATAAACCGGAACACCTTTTTTAGGTGGTCTTTTAGTGTAAATAGGAGGATAAAATTATAAAAGAGGAAAAATAACAGAGATAGAAAATGAAAGGAAAAATTAATGTTATGAGAAGGAACACCAAAAATTCAGTGATCACGTGACCATATAAAATATTTCCCACTACTGCACACCTACACGAAAAGTGACTTTTTTGGGTTGAAGACTCAACCCCCATTTCAATTTTCAAAGTTGTTGTTCTATTGATTTCAAAATATGACAAACCGACAAAAAAAAGTTGGAGTTGCGGACTTTCTACGGATCTTGTAAATTATAAAATGTTATACTTTGAGTGGGAATGACTGTAGCATAAACACAAAACTAGTGTAAACTAATGTTAGGTTGATAATTAGGGAATCATCTATTTATAATTTTTTTTTTTACGAATTACATTAAATATGATTGGTTATATACTTCTAATTGAAATATGATTGATTATATTTTTTTTGGTAATCAATATGATCGATGATATTTAATATAATTTGTAAGAGTTTGTAAATAAAAAACTTATAAATATAACATTTCCTAATAATTAATAGAGGAATGTTATACTTATAATTTATTTTTTGTTGCAAATTTTTATAACCATTTTTTTATTATTTCATCAAAATTAAATTAATGGCTCTTGCTTAATGTTATTTTATAATCATTGATTTAATTTTCTAATAAAAAAATAATTATAAGATAAAATAGATTATAAGTATAACTTCTGTAATTTAATTAATATAGTAATTTTTTGGTGATAGTCTACTAGTTATCTCAAATCTCAATGGTAATGAAAATTGAAACACGGTCACGAAAAAATAGGACGATTAGTGCTATTTATAATAAAATTGATGATTTTTTTATTATCTCTTATACGTTATAATTATGAGTGTGATGTTTGTCATTTTTTTTTTGTGAAAATGTTTCTCATTCTAAATGACATAAGTTGTGTCATTTTAAGAGAGAGATAAATACAAGAAATGGAAATCATGGGAGAGAAAGTGAGCGATTTTTTTAAGTTAAATTTTAATAAAAAAAATATTTTTATGTGTCTATCTCTCTTTTAAAATGATATAATTTTATGACATTTAAAATGACAAACACTTTTCCCTATAATTATTAACCAAAAATATGTTATCTCTTAAGAAAAATAAATGAATAGATAGTGGGGTTTTCTTTGTTTAAACTTTTCATATCATATTCGACTTATTCTTCTTCTCTAAATTTCTATTATATCCTTTCCCTGTCACGCTCATTTTCATGGCTTCACATTCACTAACATGCACATTGGAAATTGGTGTGATAGCGAGATTGAATGGACGGTGCTAATATTTATTTATATCTAATTTTACTTTTCATTTTAATCTTGGATATATTATTTTCTTTATGCTTGGCTTCTTATATTCTATCAACAAACTCTGCCCTTGCTAGTTCAGCAAAAAGGGGCACTACCCATCAAACCTTATCACGTAAACAATCCGATTAGAGGATAACATTTTTTTTTCCTGCTAACAACCACACACAAAAATAAGAAAAATACCCCAAGAACAAAAAAGCTAGTACTGCTAAAAATGGTTGAATTAATTTCTCCAGTGCATGTTTGAATTAGTTTCAATTTTTAAAATTTTCTTATCAAAATTTTGATTATAAATTATCTTACATACAAAATAATTTAATGTAAGTAGTGAGGTGTTGGTCATTACTCATTAGTTATTACATACGTTGCTGCTACTGTATTTAATTATGGATTTTATAAGAGTTATGTTGTAGGAAAAGTATTTGTGTTATGTTATAGAGACTCGTTTTACATGCCAGAGTTATTTTTTTTTGCTGCGGGCCCCACAAAATGTTGTGAGTGTAGGAAATTTTTTCTGATCATATTAAATTATAGATGATAAACCCTTTAACTATTTATAGTATTATCAATTCAAAACTTAAGCCTAGCACGTATGTCATAGAGAAGAAGACACTAATGCCAAATACAAAACACATAACATAAACAACACGTCAAGATTTCTTACATTTTATTTAATTTTATTATTATTGGTTCAAAATTAAATCAACAGTTATAAAATGACATTAAATAAGAGATATTGATTTAATTTTAATTCAATAATAATAAAATTGATGATAAGAGGTAATGAGGAAAAAGAATAATATATTATTTTTTCAAGGTTATATCTACAAAAAAAATTATGTTTACAATTTAAATTAAATATGACCAGTTATATTTCAATGATTGACTCCCTTTCTATTTAGGAACAAAAAAAAAATGATCTTAACATGAGTCAAAAAAACATACCTGGTTTTGGAATGGCTTGGAAAAAGACCAAAAGAGATTTAGCATCCCAGCATGTACCATCACAGGTTCATCTCCTTCTTTGTTTCGATGCGATGAGAATAGTGGCACGTCACCGATACTATCCAATGGCACCAAGTTTCTCCAGCTAGAGTCCGACCCAACCACCATTTGGACGCCGGGAAAAGCAACATACACCACGCCGCCGCCACTTCGCTCCGTCACGAAACTCCCCAGCGGCGCGGTGGCGGCCATGCTGCACAGCCTCCATGACTCCGACAACAGTGGCGTCGAGGCCAGAAACGTTGCCAGCATCTCGCTGGTCTCAAATCTGACATATGGCAAATTCATCGTTCGAATTATTAACAACAACATAAGGCATAAGCTAATAATTAATTAGCGTACCCCTGCTTTTTATTTTTATTTTTTTCTTTGAAA
>JAVKPL010010058.1:0-41690 GCA_032173675.1 Gastrolobium villosum | reverse complement strand
GAGACACGCCCAAATTTGGGCGTGACCGAGGAGAGAGACACGCCCCATTTGGGGCGTATTTCACCAGGTGCTGCCACGTGGCACAAAAGTCAACAGATTGACCATGAAAATTTGGAAGTCCATAACTTTTGACTCGGGTATCCGAATTAGGTAATATTTTTTTTTGATTCCACGTAACTTTTCGAGATCTACGTAATGACATCTCATTTGACATATTTTGTCTCTCACAAGAAAAAATTGTTTACAACAATGATACCATAAGAACGTTTAAACCCAAATTAATAAACAGAAAACCACTATTATGATTAGAAACATTCATAGTAAAGATCCGACGGTGTAAACATTTGGGCATGACCGAGGAGAGAGACACGCCCCCATTGGGGCGTGTTTCACCAGGTGCTGCCACGTGACACAAAAGTCAACAGTTTGATCGTAAAACTTTGAAAATCCATAACTTTTGACTCGGGTGTCCGAATTAGGTAATATTTTTTTTGATTCCACGTAACTTTTCGAGATCTACGTAATGACATCTCATTTGACATATTTTTTCTCTCACAAAAAAAAATTGTTTACAACAATGATACCATAAGAATGTTTAAACTCAAATTAATAATCAGAAAATCACTATTATGATTAGAAACATTCATAATAAAGATCCTTATTAAAAAGTTAAGTGAGTGCTTTTCGTTTTATTTTGATTTTTAAGTTTTTGTTCGTGATTATAAAGTTATGTCATTTTAAATAAAACTATGTCGTTTTGATATGATTTTTAAGTTTTTGTTCGTGATTATAAAGTTATGTCATTTTAAATAAAACTATGTCGTTTTGATATATTTTTACCAAAATCATAAGGATCTTTATTATGAATGTTTCTAATCATAACAATGATTTTCTGATTATTAATTTGAGTTTAAACATTCTTATGGTATCATTATTATAAATTCAATTTTTTTGAGAGAGACAAAATATGTCAAATGAGGTGTCATTACGTAGATCTCGAAAAGTTATGTGGAATAAAAAAAACATTACCTAATTCGGACACCCGAGTCAAAAGTTATGGACTTTTAAAGTTTCACGGTCAAACTGTTGACTTTTGTGCCACGTGGCAGCACCCGATGAAACACGCCCCAAATGGGGCGTGTCTCTCTCCTCGGCCACGCCCAAATTTGGGCGTGTCTCTCTCCAACCAGTCACGCCCCCGTAGGGCGTGTTTGACTGCTATATTTTCGTAATTAATTTCAAAACGACTATTTTTTCGTAATTTTTTATTAAAAAAGCAATAAATTAATTTTTTTGCCAGAAAAAGGCATGTTTTATTTTATTTTTTTTAATTATTTCACTCTCTTGAGTTATGCACACTCATTAATATACTTTGATGCTAAAAATATTTAATAAAAATTATATTAATAAATACATCATTCTATTATTATTTTTTTAATATTTATGTTATGAAATTTAAATATTTGATTGGTTATACGATTTATTATGGATTATTAAACATAAATTATATTATATATTAAGATTTTTATTTAATATCAAAACGTATCCAAATATGAAATTTTTTAAAATTAACGTGTCGGCGTGTCGTGTCGTGTCCCGTGTCCGTGTCTCTGCATCATAGATCCTAACTAGAAAAAATATATTACACATTGGCATAATCTTTAGTAAGAGGACTGATTGTCAGTGTGTTACCCTAAAATTGTATTAAAAGATTTGAATTTTAGTAACCAGCATTCTTCAAATTGATTTTATAGGTTTGCATTTTAATGTTTTTGTATCCCGAAGATCTTTAGAAAGATAGAAGAACATAAACAAGCATTTTAGTAGGATTTAAATATACTAATATGAATATATGATTACAAGAAATGTAACATATAGAAAAGTGAAAGGCAACAGGCCAACATTATGGAGAATAAAGACATATATATATATTCAAGTAATAATCATCTATCAATTCAATTTCGGACTTAAATATACTAATATGAATATATGATTACAAGAAATATAACATATAGAAAAGTGAAAGTCAACCGGCCAACATTATGGAGAATAAAGACATATATACTCAAGTAATAATCATCTATCAATTCAATTTCTTCCTTTTCAGCTTCTGTCTTGATTTGGCTTCGCCTGATGATTGGTAATAATCATCATCTATCAATTTCTTCCTTTTCAGCTTCTGCCTTGATTTGGCTTTGCCTGATGATTGGCAATGATCATCATCTATCAATTTCTTCCTTTTCAGCTTCTGCCTTGATTTGGCTTGGTAATGATCATCATCTATCAATTTCTTCCTTTTCAGCTTCTGCCTTGATTTGGCTTGGTAATGATCATCATCATCTATCAATTTCTTCCTTTTCAGCTTCTGCCTTGATTTGCCTTCGCCTAGTAAATAAAAAAAAAATCTTAATATCCACCAAATGAATACAAAACTACAATAAAGAAATCATTAGAATAGTAAACAAACCAGAAACATCAACATAGCTTTCTTTGTCAAGCAAAATCAAGTTGTATGTGAAGTCAGAAGCACATAAATCTATGGACGAACTTTTGACATCTCTGATCTCTTGGCTCTTGAGATCATATGAATGCAATGACATTAATTTTGTATCTGAATTAGACCAGGAAGATGGAAGCACTAAAACTTCAGAACTCATATTCTGTCCCAATAGCTTTATAATATTTGCCCCAGATAAACAAAAACTGTAAATTTTGCTTCATGACTCCTCTCTCTTCATCCATATATTAGTATTATCTCCAGGCTGTTGAGGGTACTCTACAACCGAGAGGCAACCATCGATCACAGTAATGTCCAACCGCCGAAAGGACCTAGCCAACCGCCGAAAGGACCTAGCCAACACTTGTGGAAGCTCCATCTCGCTGAACTTCTCCTCCACCACATTGAAGATCGCTATGTGGTAATTTTCTACTATGCGAAATCGATAATACATTTTTGTATTGCAGACAAGCCAATGCACATTGTCCTGGAAAAATAATTGTTGCCCACAATGCCTATTGAAGTCAACAAGTAAATCTTCGTCGAGATTGACTATTGGTTTCCTGAATGGAGTATTATTAAGAACCCTCCAAACACCTTCGTTGAGCGAATACAACACCACCGTTGGAGGAACCTTGCAGCCGTTAGTGTAAATAATTTGTACCACCTTGAAATCATTCTTCTTTGAATCAAACCCAAATCCAAAATTGCAACAAGGCTCGAAATCTAGGTTTGAGTTACACAATGTTTGGGACATTGGGAATAGGGTGCTTCTCCACGTCAGAGGGTTAAAGAAGATGAAATTCCCTTTCTCGTAGGAAGTGAGGCAAACGAGGCCATTGACAGCGCCTACAAACCTATATTCATCTTCAGGAGTTGAAGAAAACGAGCTGCATTCGATCATATTGGAGGGGGAGGAGGATAGACAATGATACTGATACCATGAGGTCTTGACAAGGAAGAGAGAGCGATGTTGAAGTTGATATGAGGATAAGAAGTTGTGACTTTTAATCAATAAGTTCCAAGATTTGCACACTGCCATGCATTTTCCAACGCTTTTAGGCGGTAGGCGATGGAGGATTTGCTCCACCATATCTACGGAAACACAATATCCTGACATTGTTTGTAATTGGTAATGGTAGGGAACGGAACAGGTAAACTAGCTACTTTGACGAATGATGGGGATGGAGAAAAAGTAGAATACTATTTTGTGAGTGACAAAACCCTAAATTATTGTATATAAAAAGAAAAAGAAAAAGTAAAGCCTGTAGATTGAAATGTTGGGATAAATTTTAAATGTCCGTTTTTTATTAATGAGTCAGTTATGTCAATTAGAATATTAATGAGTTAGTTATGTCAGTTATAAAGTAATAAGTCAGTTATGTCAGTTATAAAATAATGAGGATGTTATGTGTGGAGTTATGTTGGTCAGTTTTATAGCTTATAAATAGTCTTTGATAGTTTGTATGAAATGTAGATCAAGAGAAAAAGAGAAAGAGGAAAGAAACAATAATATAAAAAAAAAGTTTTTGTAGATACACAAGTTTGGTTGTCTCTTGCATCTGCGTGGATATTCAATTCTAACAAATTGGTATCAAAGCCATAAAACATAAATGGAATAAAACTGCTAAAAATGGACACTCATTCAAACCTAAACATAAAACTTCTAAACCCATCAATTCAAAACGGACATTAATTAAAAAATAGAAATTTTAACGTTTATCTAATAATAAAAAGCCCATAGCAGGAAAAATCTACAAAACTATTTTGATAAACAATTATTGCCTTTTTTAAAATTCACAAATTTATCTTAATTTTTCAAATTATATATTAATTAATTTATATTTTAAATTTTAAATTATTACTAACTGTCTGACATATCTAAGATTTTAAAATTTTAAAAATATCAAAACATCAAATTTATTATGATAATTTGATTAATAGATTTTTTTTTATCTAAAACAATCAATTCATGGGACTTTTTTTTGTCGAATAAGAAAAAAATCAATATATTATTATATTATCGTTTTTTAATTTGCATGGATTTTGAAATATGATTCTCGTCCACAAAATTCAATGTACTTGATTTTCTTTCTTTTTTTTTGTAAATAAGGAAGGAAAAAGAACTTTCTGTATTATCCTGATATAATATTGATTTTTTTTTATGATATTAATTTTTTTTTCTTTTCTTATTTATTTAGTCTAATGCCGCATTTAATCGATTAAATATCAAACAGTGAACAAAGTCAAACTACATATATAATTTGACTTGATTAGGAGGTCCTCTTGATCAACTTTGTTAGAATAGAGGAAGATTGTTATATAATTTAAAAAGTATGTCAAATTGATACATAAATTTAAAATGGGATAATTTAATTAATAAGCCTAAGTTATTCAACATAAAAATTAGAAATATATTAAGACTTTTTGACCGTTTTTTCCATATATTAATTAATTAATAACCATTTTGCCCCTTATCCAAAACTATCTATCAATTTGTCCTTTTTTAGTTTATTAACTTGAAGATTTAATCGATTAAATGGTCAAAACTGAATAAAATGGTTGACTTTAAGATTTAATCGATTAAATCTTCAAGATGACTGATTGTCAATGTGTTACCCTAAAATTGTATTAAAAGATTTGAATTTTAGTAACCAGCATTCTTCAAATTGATTTTATAAGTTTGCATTTTAATGTTTTTGTATCCAGAAGATCTTTAGAAAGATAGAAGAACATAAACAAGCATTTTATTAGGATTTAAATATACTAATACGAATATATGATTACAAGAAATATAACATATAGAAAAGTGAAAGGCAACAGGCCAACACTATGGAGAATAAAGACATATATATATATTCAAGTAATAATCATCTGTCAATTCAATTTCGGACTTAAATATACTAATATGAATATATGATTACAAGAAATATAACATATAGAAAAGTGAAAGGCAACCGGCCAACATTTTGGAGAATAAAGACATATATATTCAAGTAATAATCATCTATCAATTCAATTTCTTCCTTTTCATCTTCTGTCTTGATTTGGCTTCGCCTGATGATTGGTAATAATCATCATCTATCAATTTCTTCCTTTTCAGCTTCTGCCTTGATTTGGCTTTGCATGATGATTGGCAATGATTATCATCTATCAATTTCTTCCTTTTCAGCTTCTGCCTTGATTTGGCTTGGTAATGATCATCATCTATCAATTTCTTCCTTTTCAGCTTCTGCCATGATTTGGCATGGTAATGATCATCATCATCTATCAATTTCTTCCTTTTCAGCTTCTGCCTTGATTTGCCTTCGCCTAGTGAATAAATAAAAATCTTAATATCACCAAATGAATACAAAACTACAATAAAGAAATCATTAGTATAGTAAACAAACCAGAAACATCAACATAGCTTTCTTTGTCAAGCAAAATCAAGTTGTATGTGAAGTCAGAAGCACATAAATCTATGGACGAACTTTTGACATCTCCGATCTCTTGGCTCTTGAGATCATATGAATGCAATGACATTAATTTTGTATCTGAATTAGACCAGGAAGATGGAAGCACTAAAACTTCATAACTCATATTCTGTCCCAATAGCTTTATAATATTTGCCCCAGATAAACAAAAACTGTAAATTTTGCTCCATGACTCCTCTCTCTTCATCCATATATTAGTATTATCTCCAGGCTGTTGAGGGTACTCTACAACCGAGAGGCAACCATCGATCACAGTAATGTCCAACCGCCGAAAGGACCTAGCCAACACTTGTGGAAGCTCCATCTCGCTGAACTTCTCCTCCACCACATTGAAGATCGCTGTGGTAATTTTCTACTATGCGAAATCGATAATACATTTTTGTATTGCAGACAAGCCAATGCACATTGTCTTGGAAAAATAATTGTTGCCCACAATGCCTATTGATGTCAACAAGTAAATCTTCGTCGAGATTGACTATTGGTTTCCTGAATGGAGTATTATTAAGAACCCTCCAAACACCTTCGTTGAGCGAATACAACACCACCGTTGGAGGAACCTTGCAGCCGTTAGTGTAAATAATTTGTACCACCTTGAAATCATTCTTCTTTGAATCAAACCCAAATCCAAAATTCCAACAAGGCTCGAAATCTAGGCTTGAGTTACACATTGTTTTTTGACATTGGGAATAGGGTGCTTCTCCACGTCAGAGGGTTAAAGAGGATGAAATTCCCTTTCTCGTAGGAAGTGAGGCAAACGAGGCCATTGACAGCGCCTACAAACCTATATTCATCTTCAGGAGTTGAAGAAAACGAGTTGCATTCGATCATATTTGAGGGGGAGGAGGATAGACAATGATACTGATACCATGAGGTCTTGACAAGGAAGAGAGAGCGATGTTGATGTTTATATGAGGATAAGAAGTTCTGACTTTTAATCAATAAGTTCCAAGATTTGCACACTGCCATGCATTTTCCAACGCTTTTAGGCGGTAGGCAATGGAGGATTTGCTCCACCATATCTACGGGAACACAATATCCAGACATTGTTTGTAATTGGTAATAGTAGGGAACGGAACGAATGATGGGGATGGAGAAAAAGTAGAATACTATTTTGTGAGTGACAAAACCCTAAATTATTGTATATAAAAAGAAAAAGTAAAAGTAAAGCCCGTAGATTGAAATGTTGGGATAAATTTTAAATGTCCATTTTTTATTAATGAGTCAGTTATGTTAATAAGAATATTAATGAGTGAGTTATGTCAGTTATAAAGTAATGAGTCAGTTATGTCAGTTATAAAATAATGAGGATGTTATGTGTGAAGTTATGTTGGTCAGTTTTATAACTTATAAATAGCCTTTGATAGTTTGTATGAAATGTAGATCAAGAGAAAAAGAGAAAGAGCAAAAAAACAATAATATAAAAAAAAAGATTTTGTAGATACACAAGTTTGGTTGTCTCTTGCATCTGCGTGTATATTCAATTCTAACAAATTGGTATCAAAGCCATAAAACAGAAATGGAATAAAACTGCTAAAAATGGACACTCATTCAAACCTAACCATAAAACTTCTAAACCAATTAATTCAAAACGGACATTAATTAAAAAATAGAGATTTTAACGATTATCTAATAATAAAAAGCCCATAGAAGAAAAAAACTACAAAACTATTTTGATAAATAATTATTGCCTTTTTAAGATTCACAAATTTATCTTAATTTTTCAAACTATATATTAATTAATTTATATTTTAAATTTTAAATTATTACTAACTGTCTGACATATCTAAGATTTTAAAATTTTAAAAATATAAAAACATCAAATTTATTATGATAATTTGATTAATAGAATTTTTTTCATCTAAAACAATCAATTCATGGGACTTTTTTTTGTCGAATAAGAAAAAAAATCAATATATTATTATATTATCGCTTTCTAATTTGCATGGATTTTGAAATATGATTCTCGTCCACAAAATTCAATGTACTTGTTTTTCTTTCTTTTTTTGGTAAATAAGGAAGGAAAAAGAACTTTCTGTATTATCCTGATATAATATTGATTTTTTTTATGATATTAATTTTTTTTCTTTTCTTATTTATTTAGTCTAATGCCGCATTTAATCGATTAAATATCAAACAGTGAACAAAGTCAAACTACATAAATAATTTGACTTGATTAGGAGGTCCGCTTGATCAACTTTGTTAAAATAGAGGAAGATTGTTAGATAATTTAAAAAGTATGACAAATTGATACATAAATTTAAAATGGGATAATTTAATTAATAAGCCTAAGTTATTCAACATAAAAATTAGAAATATATTAAGACTTTTTGACCCTTTTTTCCATATATTAATTAATTAATAACCATTTTGCCCCTTATCCAAAATTATCTATCAATCTGTCCATTTTTAGTTGATTAACTTGAAGATTTAATCGATTAAATGGTCAAAACTGAATAAAATAGTTGACTTTAAGATTTAATCGATTAAATATTCAAGAGGACTGATTGTCAATGTGTTACCCTAAAATTGTATTAAAAGATTTGAATTTTAGTAACCAGCATTCTTCAAATTGATTTTATAGGTTTGCATTTTAATGTTTTTGTATCCAGAAGATCTTTAGAAAGATAGAAGAACATAAACAAGCATTTTAGTAGGATTTAAATATACTAATATGAATATATGATTACAAGAAATATAACATATAGAAAAGTGAAAGGCAACAGGGCAACATTATGGAGAATAAAGACATATGTATTCAAGTAATAATCATCTATCAATTCAATTTCGGACTTAAATATACTAATATGAATATATGATTACAAGAAATATAACATATAGAAAAGTGAAAGGCAACCGACCAACATTATGGAGAATAAAGACATATATATATATATATATATATATATTCAAGTAATAATCATCTATCAATTCAATTTCTTCCTTTTCAGCTTCTGTCTTGATTTGGCTTCGCCTAATGATTGGTAATAATCATCATCTATCAATTTCTTCCTTTTCAGCTTCTGCCTTGATTTGGCTTTGCCTGATGATTGGCAATGATCATCATCTATCAATTTCTTTCTTTTCAGCTCCTGCCTTGATTTGGCTTGGTAATGATCATCATCTATCAATTTCTTCCTTTTCAGCTTCTGCCATGATTTGGCTTGGTAATGATCATCATCATCTATCAATTTCTTCCTTTTCAGCTTCTGCCTTGATTTGGCTTCGCCTAGTAAATAATAAAAAAATCTTAATATCCACCAAATGAATACAAAACTACAATAAAGAAATCATTAGTATAGTAAACAAACCAGAAACATCAACATAGCTTTCTTTGTCAAGCAAAATCAAGTTGTATGTGAAGTCAGAAGCACATAAATCTATGGACGAACTTTTGACATCTCTGATCTCTTGGCTCTTGAGATCATATGAATGCAATGACATTAATTTTGTATCTGAATTAGACCAGGAAGATGGAAGCACTAAAACTTCAGAACTCATATTCTGTCCCAATAGCTTTATAATATTTGCCCCAGATAAAGAAAAAGTATAAATTTTGCTCCATGACTCCTCTATCTTCATCCATATATTAGTATTATCTCCAGGCTCTCGAGGGTACTCTACAACCGAGAGGCAACCATCGATCACAGTAATGTCCAACCGCCGAAAGGACCTAGCCAACACTTGTGGAAGCTCCATCTCGCTGAAATTCTCCTCCACCACATTGAAGATCGCTATGTGGTAATTTTCTACTATGCGAAATCGATAATACATTTTTGTATTGCAGACAAGCCAATGCACACTGTCCTGGAAAAACAATTGTTGCCCACAATGCCTATTGACGTCAACAAGTAAATCTTCGTCGAGATTGACTATTGGTTTCCTGAATGGAGTATTATTAAGAACCCTCCAAACACCTTCGTTGAGCGAATACAACACCACCGTTGGAGGAACCTTGCAGCCGTGAGTGTAAATAGTTTGTACCACCTTGAAATCATTCTTCTTTGAATCAAACCCAAATCCAAAATTCCAACAAGGCTCGAAATCTAGGTTTGAGTCACACATTGTTTGGGACATTGGGAATAGGGTGCTTCTCCACGTCAGAGGGTTAAAGAGGATGAAATTCCCTTTCTCGTAGGAAGTGAGGCAAACGAGGCCATTGACAGCGCCTACAAACCTATATTCATCTCCAGGAGTTGAAAAAAACGAGCTGCATTCGATCATATTTGAGGGGGAGGAGCATAGACAATGATACTGATACCATGAGGTCTTGACAAGGAAGAGAGAGCGATGTTGATGTTGATATGAGGATAAGAAGTTGTGACTTTTAATCAATAAGTTCCAAGATTTGCACACTGCCATGCATTTTCCAACGCTTTTAGGCGGTAGGCGATGGAGGATTTGCTCCACCATATCTACGGGAACACAATATCCAGACATTGTTTGTAATTGGTAATGGTAGGGAACGGAACAGGTAAGCTAGCTGCTCTGACGAATGATGGGGATGGAGAAAAGTAGAATACTATTCTGTGAGTGACAAAACCCTAAATTATTGTATATAAAAAGAGAAAGAAAAACTAAAGCCCGTAGATTGAAATGTTGGGATAAATTTTAAATGTTCGTTTTTTATTAATGAGTCAGTTATGTCAGTTATAATATTAATGAGTCAATTATGTCAGTTATAAAATAATGAGGATGTTATGTGTGGAGTTATGTTGGTCAGTTTTATAGCTTATAAATAGCCTTTGATAGTTTGTATGAAATGTAGATCAAGAGAAAAAGAGAAAGAGCAAAAAAACATTAATATAAAAAAAAAGTTTTTGTAGATACACAAGTTTGGTTGTCTCTTGCATCTGCGTGGATATTCAATTCTAACAAATTGGTATCAAAGCCACAAAACAGAAATGGAACAAAACTGCTAAAAATGGACACTCATTCAAACCTAAACTTAAAACTTCTAAACTCATTAATTCAAAACGGACATTAATTAAAAAATGGAAATTTTAACATTTATCTTATAATAAAAAGCCCATAGCAAGAAAAATCTACAAAACAATTTTGATAAACAATTATTTCCTTTTTTAAAATTCACAAATTTATCTTAATTTTTCAAATTATATATTAATTAATTTATATTTTAAATTTTAAATTATTACTAATTGTCTGAGATATCTAAGATTTTAAAGTTTTAAAAATATAAAAACATCAAATTTATTATGATAATTTGATTAATAGATTTTTTTTTCAACTAAAACAATCAATTCATGGGACTTTTTTTATCGAATAAGAAAAAAATCAATATATTATTATATTATCGTTTTTTAATTTGCATGGATTTTGAAATATGATTCTCGTCCACAAAATTCAATGTACTTGATTTTCTTTCCTTTTTTTGTAAATAAGGAAGGAAAAAGAACTTTCTGTATTATCCTGATATAATATTGATTTTTTTAATGATATTAATTTTTTTTCTTTTCTTATTTATTTAGTCTAATGCCGCATTTAATCGATTAAATATCAAACAGTGAACAAAGTCTAACTACATATATAATTTGACTTGATTAGGAGGCCCGCTTGATCAACTTTGTTAGAATAGAGGAAGATTGTTATATAATTTAAAAAGTATGACAAATTGATATATAAATTTAAAATGGGATAATTTAATTAATAAGCCTAAGTTATTCAACCTAAAAATTAGAAGTATATTAAGACTTTTTGACCATTTTTTCCATATATTAATTAATTAATAACCATTTTGTCCCTTATCCAAAACTATCTATCAATCTGTCCCTTTTTAGTTGATTAACTTGAAGATTTAATCGATTAAATAGTCAAAACTGAATAAAATGGTTGACTTTAAGATTTAATCGATTAAATCTTCAAGAGGACTGATTGTCAATGTGTACCCTAAAATTGTATTATAAGATTTGAATTTTAGTAACCAGCATTCTTCAAATTGATTTTATAGGTTTGCATTTTAATGTTTTTGTATCCAGAAGATCTTTAGAAAGATAGAAGAACATAAACAAGCATTTTAGTAGGATTTAAATATACTAATATGAATATATGATTACAAGAAATATAACATATAGAAAATTGAAAGGCAACAGGCCAACATTATGGAGAATAAAGACATATATATTCAAGTAATAATCATCTATCAATTCAATTTCGGACTTAAATATACTAATATGAATATATGATTACAAGAAATATAACATATAGAAAAGTGAAAGGCAACCGGCCAACATTATGGAGAATAAAGACATATATATTCAAGTAATAATCATCTATCAATTCAATTTCTTCCTTTTCAGCTTCTGTCTTGATTTAGCTTCGCCTGATGATTGGTAATAATCATCATCTATCAATTTCTTCCTTTTCAGCTTCTGCCTTGATTTGGCTTTGCCTGATGATTGGCAATGATCATCATCTATCAATTTGTTCCTTTCCAGCTTCTGCCTTGATTTGGCTTGGTAATGATCATCATCTATCAATTTCTTCCTTTTCAGCTTCTGCCATGATTTGGCTTGGTAATGATCATCATCATCTATCAATTTCTTCCTTTTCAGCTTCTGCCTTGATTTGGCTTCGCCTAGTAAAAAATAAAAAAACTTAATATCCACCAAATGAATACAAAAATACAATAAAGAAATCATTAGTATAGTAAACAAACCAGAAACATCAACATAGTTTTCTTTGTCAAGCAAAATCAAGTTGTATGTGAAGTCAGAAGCACATAAATCTATGGACGAACTTTTGACATCTCTGATCTCTTGGCTCTTGAGATCATATGAATGCAATGACATTAATTTTGTATCTGAATTAGACCAGGAAGATGGAAGCACTAAAACTTCAGAACTCATATTCTGTCCCAATAGCTTTATAATATTTGCCCCAGATAAAGAAAAACTATAAATTTTGCTCCATGACTCCTCTCTCTTCATCCATATATTAGTATTATCTCCAGGCTCTTGAGGGTACTCTACAACCGAGAGGCAACCATCGATCACAGTAATGTCCAACCGCCGAAAGGACCTAGCCAACACTTGTGGAAGCTCCATCTCGCTGAACTTCTCCTCCACCACATTGAAGATCGCTATGTGGTAATTTTCTACTATGCGAAATGGATAATACATTTTTGTATTGCAGACAAGCCAATGCACACTGTCCTGGAAAAATAATTGTTGCCCACAATGCCTATTGACGTCAACAAGTAAATCTTCGTCGAGATTGACTATTGGTTTCCTGAATGGAGTATTATTAAGAACCCTCCAAACACCTTCGTTGAGCGAATACAACACCACCGTTGGAGGAACCTTGCAGCCGTTAGTGTAAATAGTTTGTACCACCTTGAAATCATTCTTCTTTGAATCAAACCCAAATCCAAAATTCCAACAAGGCTCGAAATCTAGGTCTGAGTCACACATTGTTTGGGACATTGGGAATAGGGTGCTTCTCCACGTCAGAGGGTTAAAGAGGATGAAATTCCCTTTCTCGTAGGAAGTGAGGCAAACGAGGCCATTGACAGCGCCTACAAACCTATATTCATCTCCAGGAGTTGAAAAAAACGAGCTGCATTCGATCATATTTGAGGGGGAGGAGGATAGACAATGATACTGATACCATGAGGTCTTGACAAGGAAGAGAGAGCGATGTTGATGTTGATATGAGGATAAGAAGTTGTGACTTTTAATCAATAAGTTCCAAGATTTGCACACTGCCATGCATTTTCCAACGCTTTTAGGCGGTAGGCGATGGAGGATTTGCTCCACCATATCTACGGGAACACAATATCCAGACATTGTTTGTAATTGGTAATGGTAGGGAACGGAACAGGTAAGCTAGCTGCTCTGACGAATGATGGGGATGGAGAAAAGTAGAATACTATTCTGTGAGTGACAAAACCCTAAATTATTGTATATAAAAAGAAAAAGAAAAACTAAAGCCCGTAGATTGAAATGTTGGGATAAATTTTAAATGTTCGTTTTTTATTAATGAGTCAGTTATGTCAGTTATAATATTAATGAGTCAATTATGTCAGTTATAAAATAATGAGGATGTTATGTGTGGAGTTATGTTGGTCAGTTTTATAGCTTATAAATAGCCTTTGATAGTTTGTATGAAATGTAGATCAAGAGAAAAAGAAAAAGGGCAAAAAAACAATAATATATAAAAAAAAAGTTTTTGTAGATACACAAGTTTAGTTGTCTTTTGCATCTGCGTGGATATTCAATTCTAACAAATTGGTATCAAAGCCATAAAACAGAAATGGAACAAAACTGCCAAAAATGGACACTCATTCAAACCTAAACATAAAACTTCGAAACCCATTAATTCAAAACGGACATTAATTAAAAAATGGAAATTTTAACGTTTATCTAATAATAAAAAGCCCGTAGAAGGAAAAATCTACAAAACTATTTTGATAAACAATTATTGCCTTTTTTAAAATTCACAAATTTATCTTAATTTTTCAAATTATATATTAATTAATTTATATTTTAAATTTTAAATTATTACTAATTGTCTGACATATTTAAGATTTTAAAATTTTAAAAATATAAAAACATCAAATTTATTATGATAATTTGATTAATAGATTTTTTTTTCATCTAAAACAATCAATTCATGGGACTTTTTTTTGTCGAATAAGAAAAAAATCAATATATTATTATATTATCATTTTTTAATTTGCATGGATTTTGAAATATGGTTCTCGTCCACAAAATTCAATGTACTTGTTTTTCTTTTTCTTTTTTGGTAAATAAGGAAGGAAAAAGAACTTTTTGTATCATCCTGATATAATATTTATTTTTTTATGATATTACTTTTTTTTTCTTTGCTTATTTATTTAGTCTAATTCCGCATTTAATCGATTAAATATCAAATAGTGAACAAAGTCAAACTACATATATAATTTGACTTGATTAGGAGGCCCGCTTGATCAACTTTGCTAGAATAGAGGAAGATTGTTATATAATTTAAAAAGTTTGACAAATTGATACATAAATTTAAAATGGGATAATTTAATTAATAAGCCTAAGTTATTCAACATAAAAATTAGAAATATATTAAGACTTTTTGATCGTTTTTTCCATATATTTATTAATTAATAACCATTTTGCCCTTTATCCAAAACTATCTACCAATCTGTCCTTTTTTAGTTGATTAACTTGAAGATTTAATCGATTAAATGATCAAAACTGAATAAAATGGTTGACTTTAAGATTTAATCCATTAAATCTTCAAGTTAATCGATTAAATCTCCCAACACGCAGCAAAGGTCAAATTTCAGTCCCATAACTTGAATTTTGAATTTAATATAATTGGAGATGATTGCGATTTGTATTTAATAGGACGCAATCAACTGCTATTAAATACAAATCGCAATTAACTCCTATTACATTAAATTCAAAATTCAAAAAACCTCTCCAATACCGTGTCAAATGTCAAATTTCAGTCTCATAACTTGAATTTTGAATTTAATATAATAGGAGTTGATTGCGATTTGTATTTGATATAAGTTGATTGCATTTTGTATTTAATAGGTGTTGATTGCATTTTGTATTTAATAGGATGCAATCACCTCCTATTAAATATAAATCGCAATCAACTCCTATTAAATTAAATTCAAATAACCTCCAATATCGTGTTTGTCTCATTCAATCAATGCTTTCACGCTCATTTGGGATATTTAATCAAGATTAAATATAAGTTTTAATCGATTAAATCAATTAAGAGAGAGATTTAATCGATTAACTTGAAGATTTAATCAATTAAATCTTCAAGTCAACCATTTTTGTCAAATTTGACTATTTAATCGATTAAATCTTGAAGTTAATCGATTAAAGAGGGACATAATGGTAGATAGTTTTGGATAAGAGACAAAATGATTATTAATTAATTAATGAAGGGTAAAAGGGTCAAAAGCCAATATATTAAAGTTATATATATATTTTTTGGGTTTTATAAGAGTTATGTTGTAGGAAAAATGGTTGTGTAATGTTATAGAGATTCATTTTGTGTGCCTTAATTTTTATTTATTTTTTTTTTGTTTCAAAAAGTGTGGGCCCACAAAATGATGTGTGTGTAGGAAACTTTGTTGTGTCATGTTAAAGGACAAAATGAAAACCCATTTTTTTTTTTTTTGATAACAAAAGTTATATATTTTAACTAGATTATACAGCAATGACCAAGCTTCCCATTTTAGAATCATGAAATCATTAATATTTGATGCAGGTAAAAAAAAAATTGCAATTTAAATAAAAAAATACGAAATTGCAGTAATTTGATTTTTTTTACACCAAATAATGCCAAAAATAAAATTAAAAATTAAAAATTGGTAAGCCTTAACTTCTTTTTTTCAATAGTTAAATTTTTTTTAATTTTCATTTTATTCTTCATCTATATAATATCCTATCTTTTTTTTGTTAAGCATATAATATCCCTTTTGTTTTAGACTGGAATTGACTACAATCTTTAGGTGCAGCACCTCCTTCCCAGGGGTGGACCTAGGGGGGCTGGTGGTCCCCCAAAATTTAAAGAATTTTTTTATATATTTAAAATAAATTTTGAGTAATATTATTAAATTATTTGTTTTAAAAATTTTATAATATAAAATTCCTCTTCATATCATAAAACACTCAACTTTTTTTATTTCTATTCCTATTCCATGAAAAAATGGCAAAAAAATTTATATATTGTTTTTTAAATAAAAAATTACGAATTTATGACAGTTTTGGAAATAATTACATATTTATTGCACAATATCATGTGCAATTTGGATGTCACAAATCACGACTAAATTGGGCGTCACTCGGCAATTACGCCTAATTTAGGTGTCACTTATCAAGTGTTGACACGTGTCACTTTTTTTTCAAAAAAAAATTACAATTTAATCGTAAAACTTCTAAAGGCCATAACTTTTGACTCGGGTATGAATCAGGTAATTCTTTGTTTGATTTCACATAACTTTTCGAGATCTACGCAATGACATCTCATTTGACATATTTTATTTCTCACAAACATAATTTAAATTGACAAGAATGGTATTATAAGAGCGGTTAAACCCAGAAGCCTCTCAGTTCTGGGTTTGTGATTTAATATAAAAAAATAAAGATTTGATTTATGATTTAAACTCAGAAATTAATTTGAAAAATCAATATTAATAAATGAAATAATTAAATAAATATTCTAAATCTCAAAGAATAAAGGATTTTATTTTTGAAATTAATGATTAATGCTATAAGCTTTTTGGTTATTATTCGTGGTTTGAAATTAATGATGGCTTATGAATATTTTTCATAAATAAAATCCTTCTTCCTTATAGATTTAGAATATTTATTTAATTATTTCCTTTATTAATACAAATTCTTCAAATTCATTTTTGAGTTTAAATCTCAAATCAAATTTTTATTTTATTTTCCTTTTTAATAATAATTTTTTTTATTTTTAATTTAAATCACAAACCAAATCTTTTGTTTTGAGTTTTAGAATGGATTCAATTATAGATGAGTTTAACAACATGAAAACACGTAGAGTAAGAGTCAACTAAAGTGATCTTAATTTCTGTAATATATTTCTTTCAATTTTTTGCATGTTATTATATTTGAAGTACTTTTATTTATGAAGATGTATTTTTATTTTTCGCCCCCCTCGATAAAATTCATGGGTCCGCCACTGAATCAGACCTGATAGTAAGGTCTAATACTACTAGGCATTATCCTATTCTGTACACCAAACATGCCCATAATTTGTCATTAGAGATGTAAATAGGCTAAACTTTGGCTTAAATAATTTAGGTATGTTTAATTTTTTTTGGCCTAACATGACCTATTAGCATGTGTAGGCCTAAATTACATGTTTAACTTGACCTATATTAAAAAAATTTGGCTTAGGCCCGTTGGTCTAATTAAGCCTGTTAAATATTCAATAATTAAAAAAATAATTAAAATAATATTACTTTTTTACTCAAGATTATTAAAATAATAATTTTATTTATTCTATTTAAAATAAATAATATAATATAGGTCGACTTGTAGGCTTAATATTTATAAAAAAAGTCTATGACATACTTTCTAAATAATTTTTTTTTTGAAGTCTACGCATGTTCTATTTGACTATTTGTAATAGGTCAAGTATGGCCTAATATAAGCTAGGTCATAAGCCCTTGTAGGCTAGCCTAACCCATTTACACTTATATTTGTCATGCACTATATAAGACCTAATAATGTATTGTGAGACTGTAAGATAATATATTGTATAAGATAATATTATCTAATGTTTATATAAACTCTTCCAAATATATCATATGATATTAATTTTTATAAAAATCTATTGATCAGTATGTCTAGTAACTTTATAATTTAATATGCAGTTTGTTATTTTTTTTTTAAATATTACAAATTCCACCGTATCATCTTAAAAATAAAAAATAAAATAAAAAATATAACATATGTCTATATATTTGTCTATATAGCATGTACGTGTACGCTTTTCTGCAGTTTCACTTGGCATCGCAGAGAACTTTGGTACTCGTCAAAACAGGTAATCAAATGAAACCACCTTAACCTTTTGTTATTCTTGCTTCGGTGCTTTATGGGCTTTCATTTTTCGTCTAGTGCTTGCTTGTTCATTGAATTATGTTAGAGAAGCTATGTAACTTGAGTGTGCATAAATTGCACGCTAGGTGTTTGATAAAATTGATGATTCACATTCATCCCTGTTCTGAATGTGATTTGTCATGCATGTAACTAGTTGTGATTTCTCCAATAAATCAATTACAAAAGCCCTAAGGGGAAGTCCCAATTTTACAAATTGCTATTTGCTGAAACCCTCAACCTTGCAGGTTTATCTTCATTCTTGTTTGTGTATTATTAGCTTAGGTCCTTAGGGTAGGAAGCAATTGTTTTGTTTAGCTAGTCAAGCCTCATACTCTCAATTCACTGAATTCTTTCTGATTATTCATTGAACCAAACAACTGTGACTGTGTATGTTGGAGTCTACGTGGTGGGTTTGTTGATTTTTTCTGCTTCTGTTCATGTGAATTAGTGTTAGCTTTGACAAACTGATATGTCTTTCTTATACCCAGAAAATGACTGATCCTAAACGGCCATGTATCTTGTCCATGCATATGCATCTGATTTTATTGGACTTTTTCCTAACTTAACTTTTCATGTGCTTTTGTATTATATTTTGTTATCCCCAAATATGGATTACATTCAGTCAACCGCATATACATGACTGTGCGTGTGTGTTTAGTTTTGCATATTTCTTCATGTATATAATATCCCTTTTGTTTTGGGATTTTGTTTCAGACTGGAATTGACTTCAATCTTCAGCGGCAGCACCTCCTTCCTCTCCTGTGTCAAGGAGACTATAGCTGGTGGCTTTTGCATATTTCTGTTTCTCAAGATTTTTCATTTTATTTTCTATTGTTAGTATAGGTGGTCATGCTCTGTTGTTTTATTCCTGAGGCTGTTTTAATTTGCATCCCTTGGTGGTTCATGGTATTGATGTACTCATTATGTTGAGTTTACCAATTCAGTTGCCCAAGCCTGTTACTTGTTTTCCCAACTTTACTTATTGCTCCTTCCTTAATGCCCCAAATCATACAAATGCTGATATAAGCACATCTAATGATTACCTTGGCATTGTTGTCGTTTCACGACCAAAACATTGTGTGCCCGTGCCCTCAATTGGGTCAATAGAGTATCATGAGTCAACACCAATGTCTAAGGACATAGTTCCTATTGTTGACTTTGGTCTCCGTGAACAAGAAGAAGAAGAAGAAGAAGAAGAAGAAGGGGAAGAAAATGATGATGATGTTGTTGGTGAAGGAAGAGAAACAGTTGATGCATCTTCTTTGTACAAGAAGGAATTGTCTCCTTGGGGAAAAGTGGAAGATTTGGATGATGGTGATGATGTTGAAGGAAGAGAAAATTTTGATACATCTTTTGTGTCCAATAAGGAATTGCCTCCCTGGGGAGAAGTGGAAGAAGAAGATCATGATGATGTTGAAGGGAGAGAAGAAGTTGATGCTTCTTTTATGGCCAGGAAGGAATTGCCTCCTTGGGGAGAAATGGTAGATGATGGATGATACAATACGAAGCCAAGAAGAGCAGATACAAGAAGGAAGTGGAGAGGTTGATACTTGTCAGCAATTTAATGAAGAATTTAGTGTAGCACAAAGAAGAGTGCCACGTGACACAAGGAGACCTTTGAGATTTAGGGAATCAATGTAATAGAGCAACGCGTGGGTATCACGTGTATACAGTTAAGGTAGTAATAAATAGAGAGAATTGTAAAGCAAGCAATGCATTCGATTGTTTCAATAAGAAAGAACTCTGATTTCTCATCTCTTTTTCTGAATCCTCTTCTGTTCTTTTCCTTTTCTCTGTTACTTCTAGAAACCCTATCAATTGGTGCTTTCATCTCTGAACCATGGAACCTGAAACAAGAGCTCGTACCTTCGAAGACCGATTGGAGAACACACAATCGGAGGTGGAAGGACTACGTGAACAGATGCATAAACGATTTCAGGAACTGACATGCAAGTTAGATGTCATCCTTGACAGTTAACAGGCTAACGGACCAATCTAGGCCATTTATTTTTTTATAAACGGGTCAAACCAACAGTTAGACTCATACTTGGCTTGGGTCAGGCCAAATTAAAATTTTTTGACAAAATTTTGGCTTTTCGAGGCAAAGTTTGGCCCAGCTCAACCCATTTCCACTCCTACTCGTGAGTCATCATGACTACTTTCTAAGATTTCGTTCTCGAAATTGACAAATACACAACTCGTTTAATATGCAGGTTGATTCGATATAACACAAAATGATTAAATTATGTATTATAACTTTCTTTCAACAATCAAGGTATAAAACTCCATGTAATTACCAAACATCTCCGTAACAATAATAATATTTGTTCTGGATGGCTCAATCGCCACAGCAGGGCCCAATCGCCACAGCAGGGCCCAAACGCCACAGAAGGGCCCAATCGCCACAGCAGGCCTTAACCGCCCTAATAGGCCAGTCACTCTAGCGGCCCAACTTCGCAGGCCCAAATCCCCTTTTAGCTCCACGTTAGCCCTAAGGGCTGACGTGTACCTACACATCCACCAAGGGTGCAGCACACCCAAACATTAACCACCAAAGGCAATCGCCACAGGTATCACAAAGGGAAACTATCCCTTTGCCCAACGCTGGCATCGCCAGTAGCAGGGGGCGCAGCGCTGCCACAGCGTCAGCGCCTAAACCGCCCAACACTGCTATCATAGGAGTGTATCCCAAGGAGAGTTGACCATCCTCCCTGATCTAACCACACCATGATCAATATAAATAGCCCCCAGAGGGCACAACAGAGAGCATGTTATGTATTGTTATTAGCCTATTACTTGAATTCTCTTATAGCTTATACTTGTACTGATTATCTGCTTATACTTGGGATAATATCACGTGGCCTGGTCTTTACCAAAGCCATAGGTATCGCCCATACAGTGACCATACACCCTATAAGGGAACATAGTGGGCTTATAGATTCCAACGGTACAATATTCATATATAATTCAAAACAAATCATCCAAAACTAAAACAATAAAGTTAGTAATTAGAATTATTAAACAATTGAAAAATTAATTTGAGAAGCAGAATCATTTCTTGAAATTTGAGTTGAAGTTTTAGTGTACATATTTTTTCGTGTTAAAAACTGAGTTGAAGCAACATTATAAATAAAAAAAACTGAGTTGAAGCATAATATTTCTTAAAATTTGAGTTGAAATTAATTAGAATTACCAAACATCTTTTTCGTATCATATTACACAAATACAAATGTGGGTTGACAACATAAAAGTTGCATGTCATATGAGTCATGTCAGCGGGTCAAGTTAGAAATTACCACCCCTATTAATTTAAATTAAAAAAGATCATAAATTTTAATAGCCAAATAAATGGTAATGACTTTATCCTAAGTTTTTAGAGGAAAAAGTTTTAAACAAATAAATAAATTATAAAAGTGTATATATATTTATGTTTTATTGTAATGAAACATTAGAGAAGTATAATATAACAGTCCGTTCTTGTTAACATTGATTATGATATTAAGCGCAGTTACAATCACAACAGTTCATTTATAAATATGCGGATAAACTTTTTTCTTTTTATTACGCGAGCATTTAAAACAATAATAAAGCGTAATAGATAAAAGTTGTAACCGTAACTGAAAACTAATTGCGAAATAATAATATAAAATATCTAATTATCATATAACACTTCTCTTTAGTCACTAAGGGGTTCCCATAATCCACTTAGCCTAATTCTCACTTTTACGATTTTTAGCTATCCGAACATGGTTATGTATTTTGGCTACTACGGATAATCCGCTTGTCGCGCACTTCTCATCTTTTAGTATGTTATTCTATACTTAATTATCTTTCTAACAAGCTATCACACGCTCCAAAAAATTCTCGTTTGCTCCGGTTATCACCGTCTCTTACATACATCTAAAAGTGTGTGCGTTCCATTTGAAAGAAGAGAAAGAAAAAAGATAATACGGGAACCACAAACTTTTATGTGTGTATAAGAAATAAAATTATATCTTACGACACGAGAAACATTAATCCCTTTACTTCAATATCGAGAAGTCTTATTTTTTAACTTCTATTCTCTTCTCCTTATAAGTAAAAATTTAACCAAACATGTTTTTATTAAAGTTGTTATAAAAAAAGAGTTTTTTTTTAATAAATAATAAAAGCAAAAGTAAAAAGCTCTAAAGAGGAATTTTTGTTAAGATATATATTAACTTTTTATAGTTCTTATATTTATTTTTCAATTTCATCCTTATTCTCAATTTTACTCTTTATTCAAATAATTCATCCTAACAATAAATTATTTTATATTTTCTCCTTCAAAACCCTCGTAACAATGCATGTAGTCATCAAACAACTTTTCACTTTATTTTCTAAGTTCTTTTTTTATAATTTTAACTTAAAAGTAATTTTTAAATTAAAAAGTGTGTCAAACAGGTTCTAAGTCCGATCATCAACCAAATTACATCCAAAGAAAATGAGTCTAAATATAAAAAAGAAAAAGAAAATTAATATCATCTATGAAATAGGGAGTGGATCATTTCATATTAAATAAAACATAACATGATCATAAGGGAAAAGTCATAATCATATAAAGATAGATTTATGATAATAGAGAAAAAGAGAAAAAATATCAAAAAAATTAATTATAAAATTTTCACGATTAATTTATTTTTAAATGATTGTAATTTTTCGTTTTATTTAACGTAATAGAATCAATTTTTCATGAAATATTTGATAGAAAAAAGGGTTTTCATTTTGTCCTTTAACATGATACAATAAAATTTCCTACACATACAATATTTTGTAGGGCCCACACTTTCAAAACAAAAAAATAAATAAAGATTAAGGCACGCACAATGAATCTCTATAACATTACACAACATAACTCTTATAAAACCTTAGAAAAAGGGTTTTATTAATGTCATGTGACATAATATAAGTGTAGTTTCCTACACTCACAATAATAGAGAGAAAAAGTAAAATGATGAAAGAAAAAGAAAAATATGTGAATCTCATCTCTTTAATGTGTGTGTAAGAAAGTAAAATTATGTTACGTAAAATAATAAACATAAAAGGCAAGAAAAAATTGTGATTGACATGTTAAAATGTGGTACCAATACATGTCACATAGCTGCAGAGAAGGACATTGGCCAGCAGACGCAGCAGCACCAACGTGCAGTGACGACATCTCCAACACAAACCTTTTTCCATAATCTAATCCCAAATTCCCACGTAAGAAATTCCTTTCTTTTTCTTTTCTTTTCAAAACCCCATTCTTTTCCCTAAAATTCTGAGGTTTTTTTCTTTGCACAAAAATAAAATCGAAAAATATGCAATTTTTTTTGGGTTAATTTTTTGTGAGAGGTTATACTTATTATTTAATTTTCTTAATACTTCTTATTATTATATCTTAACCGTTGATTTCCGTCAATCTAACGATTATAATTTATTTGATCATATTTATTAATTAATTATTAATTTCCAATAAATTATAACCGTTAAATTGACGGAATTCAATGGTTAAGATTTAATAGTAAAAAGTAATAGAAAAAATAGGTAGTAAGTATAGCATTTCCCTAATTTTTTATGCAGTTGATATAGATAAATTACTCATATTAAATACGAAATAACATCATTTTAGAACAAAAATAAAATAAAATAATTTTATAATTATAATTATAATTTATTTTAAGATTATAATATTTTTTTTATTGTAATTTTTAAATTTTTAATTTAAGAATGAACATAAATAACTTATTTATATTAACTATAAAGAGAAGTAGGTTATAGTTACAATTTTTTTTACAATCTCTTACAATCATATTTTAATATCATTGATTTTCGACAACCAACGGTTATGATTTATCGTAAATTAAATTCATGAATTAATTATTAATTCATAATAAATGATAACCGTTGATTAACAAAAATTAATTGTGATAAGATATGGTTTTAAGAAATTATAAAACAACAAACGTCCCAAGTATAACCTCCTTGATTATGAATAGTCATTTTTTTTTTTCTTAAGAAAAATAAAATTAAAGATCTTTACCAGCTTCGTCCTTCTTGTTGGTTTCACTTAGTTGCGGTCCTTTCGAAGCTCTCATCTTTCATCAGAAAACGTTAAACATAGAAATAGAAAAAAAAAATAAAAAAAAATAGTGCAAATCCCAATACAAAAAGTTGCATTTTTATTCAGAGAGAGCACCTAAATTATAAAAATTCCATCACCCCTTTTCTCACTTTCTGGTTTCCTTCAGTTATTGTTACTCTTTCATAAGGTAATTAATCTGTTACTTCCTTTTCTTTCCCACTTCAATCATATTTGATATTGTCCTCAATTCATTTGCATGGAAGCCATTCTCTCTCTCTCTTTTTTTCTTTTTTTTTCTTATTGATGTTTTTTCTACATATTATTTATAAATACTTTAATTTTGACTTTGTGGGGGTTGGAATTTTCAATCAGATAATATGCAGGCATCAACTTTTGCTGTTAAAGGAGCCACTTTTGGGGTTCATAAGCAAAGGGGCTTGGTGGGTTTTGGAGAGTTCAGAAATGGGAGTGTTCTGAAACCCAGAGGAGTATGCATGATCAGTAATTATAATTCCTGTGGCTTAAGGGTTGGTTCTGTTACTATGAAAAATGAGCTAACTTGTACAAGAGTTGGTTTTAGTGGCGCTTTTGGGTCCTCAGCTAAGCCCAGATTAGTCAGGGTTCAGGCTTCTGGTTTGTATGCTGTTGCTTATGGCTTTGATTTGTTCAGTTTATTAGCTATTCTGAAGTTTATTGGACTGAATTTGCCAAAGATGTGTAATGTGCTTGAATCATGTAGATTTGGCATATATTGTTTGCTTGATGATGCCCTGTTTGGCTTTTGTGGCAAAATTGCTTATTTAATATTCAATTTTGTTGTTGTTGAACTGCAATGATGTTTTCTAGTTTTCCTTGTACATAATGTGCTTGATTGTTGTTGTTTGCTTGATTCATGTAGATGGGCCATGTTTAGTTTTGTGGCCAGATGTGTCATGTGCTTGATTCATGAAGATGGGCCTTATTGAATCTTGTGGCAACATGTGTAATGTGCTTGATTCATGTAGATGATCCCCTGTTTTCCCTGTTTGCTTGATGATGCCCAATATGATGCAGATCATAATAAATGAAGTAATGTTGCACTACCTAGTCATGGTTTGTAATTCAGTTGATGCATGAATGGTTAATTTCAACATGGTTGCAATACTTAGGCTATTCAATTTTTAAGAATAATGAGTAGTGGTAAGGTTGCTCCTTGTGACCGGAAAGTCATGGGTTCGAAGCAGGGAAATAGTCTTTCTGTAAAAATACAAGATTAAGGCCGCATAAAATCGACCCTCTCCTCTACACTCGCAAGAAGGGGAGTCTTGTGTACTGGGATTTTCCCTTTAATGTACTTTGGCAAAAATATGTCAAGAGTCTATACTAAAGTATTCATCTTTTACAATTGTCTTTTGTCTCTTGGTGGCTCTCAATATCATCTCCAAAATATGTATGATATTAATATACTTACGTTGTGCAGTTGCATATGCATTGATTCTGAACACACTGTTTTTAGTGCTGGAATTTCCTTTTACAAGTCTTATGTTTGCAAAGTCTCTGAACTGCTTTTCCAAGTTTCATCAGCTTACTGTATGAATCTGTGACTTCTAGCTTTTTTTTTATGTTTATACGCTCATATAATTGCTCATTGTAAGTGAAATCGAGTTGCAGATGGAGATATCGAGGATGTTGTTCCCACTATTCCTCAGGGCAAATCTTCCGGAACTGTTCTACCCTATGTTGGTGTTGCTTGCCTCGGAGCCATTTTATTTGGCTACCACCTTGGGTATGGATAGCCTCTTCATTTTAGTATGTGGGTCAATGGACTATAATGCAGCATTACATTTTCTTTATTCTGTTATCTAAGCTATATGAATGATATGAGCCACTTCTAGATGTCTTAAGTTTTTAGCTGCAAGTCATGTATTGAGTCTTATGTAGAACTGTTACCATCTTTCGTTAAGTAACATCGTTACGTTGGATAACTCTGACAATACCCTGTTTGATTTAGGGTGGTAAATGGTGCACTTGAATACCTTGCTAAGGATCTTGGAATCACTGAAAATACTGTTGTACAAGGTACATGTTTTCTTAAAAATATATATATATATATAGAGTCATAAATTACTTCAAAAAATTTGATTGATTTTACAGGCACTGAAAATTGTCGATATTTACAAAAGTACTGTC
Source organism: Gastrolobium villosum (assembly GCA_032173675.1). Taxonomy (NCBI): domain Eukaryota; kingdom Viridiplantae; phylum Streptophyta; class Magnoliopsida; order Fabales; family Fabaceae; genus Gastrolobium; species Gastrolobium villosum. The sequence goes on along the minus strand of JAVKPL010010058.1, from coordinate 14,864 downwards.
TGTTGTTATATTCACTCATGTTTTTACTTTATATTGCAAGGAAAAATTTCAGTATGCATGTCTGCCCATCTTAATGTTAATGTTACTGCTACATAAACAGAAAAATGACAGAAAAATGGCTGAGCTTTGTCAAAGAAAGTTTAAGTGAAATTTTTTGTTACTTTTGTTCTCGTCGAACCTGTGTTTACCTTTTAACATTTGTTTCCAAAAGTTCTAGCTTCACTTTTATAAGCCCCATCAATTTTTTCCTCATGATTCTCATGAGTGTGAAATCCATGAACAGGTTGGATTGTCAGCACGCTACTCGCTGGTGCCACTGTAGGTTCATTTACTGGTGGAGCATTGGCTGACAAATTTGGCAGAACTAGGACTTTTCAGTTAGATGCGATCCCTTTAACAATTGGAGCATTTCTTTGGTCTGTCAGTTGTTTTTGAGTACAAGTTTTGTTCTTTTATATATTTTTGAAATCTGACATTTTAAACCATGATGTATTAACAGTGCTACAGCCCAGAGTGTTCAGACAATGATCATTGGCCGTTTGCTTGCTGGTATAGGAATTGGCGTTACATCTGCTATTGTACCACTATACATCTCTGAGGTGGTGACTTAATAAATTTTTCTAATCTTTGTGATAATGTTTACATATTTTGTATGAATCATGTGGTGACTCCTCCTAATGCGCAGATTTCACCAACCGAAATTCGTGGTGCACTCGGATCTGTTAATCAACTTTTTATATGTATTGGGATTCTTTTAGCGCTGGTGGTTGGGCTGCCTCTGGCAGGAAACCCTATATGGTATTGAGTTGTTTCACCTTTCCACTTTTTTTATTACTACATTCATTGTAAACAACTTGAAACTAAAAAAATCCTTACTTCTATTACTCATATTTCATGTCAAAGAAAGTGGAGATATTTGTTTTTGTTGTGAATGGGAAATAGATGATATCACAGAAGAAAACGTGCTCCTAGAGGATAATTCTGCTAGTGGATGGCCATATCTATATCCAAAGTATTTCTCAATATGAATTGATGTTAAAGTCATGATTGTGCACTAAAAATGGATAATTATTTTTGAATATATTGATTTCTTTAGCTAAGAAATATGACTACAGATATCCTATTCACAGTTACATGTTTTAATCTTCTCATCATTATTGACACGAAGGAAGGAGAAATTAGGGTTGTGAACTTATACTTTTGGGTAAATATGCAGTTGCAAATTCATACTTTGTATATTGAAATTCTGCAACTATGGTGAAGGATAAATTGAACTATTCAACTGGCAATATCCAGATTTGATGTAACATAATATGATATTAAATCCTTTTTTTTTTTTTCCCACCTCAGGACCTTCTTTTGTCAATATTTGAAATTGATACTTAATATTTTTCCACATTACAGTAGTCATAGCTCGTTTTTACAGCCAATACGTCTGGATTCACTGGAAAGTTCTACTTCTCTGCACACTTTTTCTTTTATCTTATGAAAATAACTCTTCCAGGCTTATGTGATTTTGTGTTAGTTTCAAGTTAATACTAAAATCTTGATTTAGTGTCTTACATGGTTTTAATCTTATTTTTTTCTTTTATGATCCAGAATCCTTTGTTGGTCAGTTTTCTGCATCTTCTAGTTTCAATTTTCTTGATTTTATCAGGTGGCGAACAATGTTTGGCATTGCAGTAGTTCCATCTGTTCTGTTAGCACTAGGAATGGGAATTTCTCCAGAAAGTCCCCGATGGCTTTTTCAGGTTGTCCTGCAATACTGTGATATCTTTTGTTCTGGAAGCAATAAGTTCATATTACCACTAAACCATTGGGGGAAAAAAAAATTCTTTTAAACCCATCAATGGCTTTTTGTGAAATATTCGTCTCATGAACCTAACCATTGCAAATCATTGTCATATGTGGTGACAACTTTGCAAACTAAACTATAAGCTTATTTGAAGACTGTAAGTAAAGCACATTAAAATAGAGGTTATATTATGTTTTAAATATGATAAAGACACTATCAATTTTCTTTAATGCTTAAACTGGGTTGAAATTGCAAGAGTCATGATGCTTATATTTCGTAATTTAATCCAACAGACCATACATATTATAAATATTATTGTATTAAGAGTTTAATACAATAATTTTATCTTCGGTTTTCTGAGAAAATTCCATTTATTATTTTACAGCAAGGAAAAATCTCTGAAGCTGAAAAGGCTATTAAAACACTGTATGGAAAAGAAAGAGTTGCTGCGGTTATGCATGATTTAAGAACAGCAAGTCAAGGTTCTTCTGAACCTGAAGCCGGGTGGTTTGATCTGTTTAGTAGCCGATATTGGAAAGGTATGGCATTCTCAGTTAAGACAAATTCTAGCTGATAGCGCTGACCTGCATCTTTTTTTGTTTAAAGCTTATTTTTCTTTTTGTAATAATTTCTTTGATTGAAGGGTGTTGTGTATAGGAGGTCTAGTCTAAATACCATGAACATTGTGATAATCTTATCTTGAATGATGATTCATGAAAGTCAATTCTCTTGTTTCAACCTAAAACCCAATGCATTGTCAGATTTGATAAACCATGAGAATGCCTCTTACGTTTGATTTCTTTGAGGCATTTCCTTTATAACTGATATATTTATTTGAAGATTTATATCTTAATGATTATATTATCATGGTCATACTTGTGAATAGCCCCGCTTTAGCGCGCTATAGCGGAGTTGCGTTGCGGTGCAGCGGCCAGCCGCCACAGACTGCACCGCGACGGTCAGGTGAAGTGTAGCGGATGTAACGGCCGCTATTGCGGCTGTACAATAATTTCTGCAAAAGTGTTCTCGTTGTAGAAGGAAGAGATTTACAACTTAGATACAAGTGAAAGCGAAGATGAAGATTTGGATATTTATGATTTCAATTATGATTAGTTCCTTAAGTTCTTTGATTTTGACATTTCACTTAAGTGGCAGTTTGAATTTTGATTAATTTTGCCACTTTATTTTGTTGTGTTACATCATTTGAGACTTTAATTCCTTCAATTTGCTTATGGTTTGAATTTTAATGTTTGAAATTATTTATATTTGAGATCCTTCAGTTTTGTTTTTTATGTCTGTAGAAATATAAGACTGAAATATACTTTTCATATCTTGATTGACACCCAAAGGGTTCATTATATACAGATTACAAAGTAGTTAAGGAGATGAGGTAATAAATAAAATACACAGTAACCAAAGAGACATCACACTAACCAAAGAGACATCACACTAACCAAAGAGACATCACACTACTCAAAGAGACAAGTAGTTAGAAATAATTAAGAGACTCTAGAATATTCTACACTCCCCCTCAAGTTGGGAGATATATATTGATCATCCCCAACTTGCTAATTAAATCCTCAAAGATGGGTTTGTGTAATCCTTTGGTGAGAATGTCGGCTGTTTGCTCCTTGGTAGGTATATATGACAAACATACACTACCCTCCTCCAATTTTTCTTTGATAAAATGACGATCAACCTCCACATGTTTGGTTCTGTCATGATGAACAGGATTTTGAGCAATACTGACAGCAGCCTTATTATCACAATAGAGTTTCACAGGTAGAGAATAAGATATCTTTAATTCTTCAAGAAGTCTTCTTAACCAGATTCCTTCACAAATACCATGAGCTAACGCTCGAAATTCTGCTTCTGCACTGCTTCTGGCAACAACAGTTTGTTTTTTACTTCTCCAGGTCACAAGATTTCCCCAGACATAGGTCAATATCCTGAAGTGGATCTTCGGTCCAATGCAGAGCCAGCCCAATCAGCATCTGTATAGATTTCTATCATCCTCTTGTGTCCTCTTTTAAAGAGCATTCCTCGACCAGGTGTGTTTTTGAGGTACTTGAGAATTCTATAAACCGCACTAAGGTGCTTTTCCTTAGGAGAATGCATGAATTGGCTAACCATGCTAACGGCAAATGCAATATCAGGTCGAGTGTGAGATAAAGAGATCAGCTTCCCTACCAACCTTTGGTACTGCTCCCTGTCAACATCCTTTCCATCTTCAATTCCCAATTTAATATTGGGTTCAACTGGAGTTTCTGCAGGCTTGCATCCAAGCATACCTGTTTCTTGTAGCAGGTCTAGGATATATTTCTTTTGAGATAAGGAAATTCCCGCTTTGCTACGAGCAATTTCCATTCCAAGGAAATATTTGAGTGATCCAAGATCCTTTAGTTCAAACAGATTAGCTAAACCCCCCTTTAAAGATTTTATTTCCTCCCAGTCATCACCTGTGACAATTATGTCATCAACATAAACAATGAGGATAGCAATTTTGCCACTATCGGAGTGTTTAAAAAATAAAGTGTGATCAGTCTGAGCTTGGATAAATCCCCTTTCTTTAACAGCACGAGTAAATTTCTCAAACCACTCTTTAGGGGATTGTTTAAGTCCATAAAGAGACTTCTTCAACATGCATACAGAACCATCTCCTTCTTCAAAACCAGGTGGTGGATCCATGTAAACTTCCTCATGTAAATCCCCATTTAAGAAAGCATTCTTTACGTCCAATTGATGCAAGGGCCAATCAAGGTTGGCAGCAAGTGATAGTAGGACTCGGATAGAATTAAGTTTGGCAACAGGAGCAAATGTCTCCTGATAGTCTATCCCATAAGTCTGGGTAAATCCTTTGGCAACCAATCTGGCCTTATATTTGTTGATGCTGTTATCTGCATTAAATTTTATTGTGAACACCCACTTGCAACCTACAGTTTTCTTTCCTCTGGGAAGTACCACGGACTCCCAAGTTCCATTTTTTTTAAGTGCATCCATTTCTTCAAAGACAGCATCCCTCCATTTAGGGTCATTAAGTGCCTCTTGGATATTTTTTGGTATTTTTGTACTGTCTAAAATAGTGTTGAAAGCACGAAAACCAGGAGACAACTTTTCATATGAAATGTGATGAGAAATAGGATGAGCAGTGCAAGATCTAGTACCTTTTCGAAGGGCAATAGGCATATCTAGGTCAGTTGTACCAGTGTTCTCAAGTGGATTGCTGGAACTAGGACACGGGTCAGAATCCTGGCAGTCTAGAGGATCTTGAGGAGATTTACGCCTGCTGTAGAATTTTCCCCATTTACCGGGAGGATCTCCAGTCTCTGGTACAGTTCCTGTCCTTGTCTCCTGTACATTAGCTCCCCCTGTCTCCAAAGGTAAAGGAACAACAGATGTTTCCAAAGGTAAAGGTAAGACAGAAGAATTATTTGGAATCCAAGACTTGTCTTCTTTTACACCGATAGACTCCCCCTGAAGAGAAGTCGAGGGAAAAAATGATTGTGTTTCATAAAAGGTAACATCCATAGAAACAAAGACCTTTCGAAGAGAAGGTGAGTAGCACTTGTAACCTTTTTGATTAGGAGGGTACCCTATGAAAACACATCTAATAGACTTTGGATCAAGTTTGGACCTTTGATGTTGAGGAATATGAACAAAAACTACACAGCCAAACAACTTTGGAGGAATATAAGAGAGAGCCCGAAAGGAGGGAAAAGAGCGGGTAAGGCAAAAAATGGGAGAATGAAAATTTAGGACACGAGAGGGCATCCGATTGATGAGATATGAGGCAGTCAAGACGGCCTCCCCCCACAGGTATTTAGGGACATGCATTGAAAACAAGAGGGCTCTAGCAACTTCAATGAGATGTCTATTTTTTCTTTCAGCCACCCCATTTTGGTTAGTGTGATGTCTCTTAATTATTCTAGAGTCTCTTAATTATTTCTAACTACTTGTCTCTTTGAGTAGTGTGATGTCTCTTTGATTAGTGTGATGTCTCTTTGGTTAGTGTGATGTCTCTTTGGTTACTGTGTATTTTATTTATTACCTCATCTCCTTAACTACTTTGTAATCTGTATATAATGAACCCTTTGGGTGTCCTAAACGACGATGCCACAACAAGACATCATTACAATCGTCTGATAAACATAAAGAGTGGTTTGCAAAAAATCTCTTTTCATGAGAATCTTCTTCAAAATAGTAAAGCCCTTCTTCCTCTCTAGCACTGCCAATCATCATCCCCGAATCCTGTTCCTGAAAAACACAGGTTTTGGCAGAGAATTTAGCAACACAATGCAATTCAGAGGAAAGTTTACTAATAGAGATCAGGTTACAAGTAAGAGAAGGGACATGAAGGACAGAATTCAGAGTAATATGTTCAGAGAGCTTAATGGATCCCTTTCCCGCAATAGTAGAGAAACTACCATCAGCAGTCCTTATTCGTGACTGGTGATAATAAGGGATATAAGAACAAAACAAGGATGCATTACCTGTCATATGATCAGAAGCTCCTGAATCAAGAATCCAACGACTACTATGATCAACATGGAGTGCCATACCTTGTTGAGCAACATGACTAGTTGCCTCAGCAGATTTAGACATCACTTTCTGAAAGTGCTCATACTGAGCTTTAGGAATGAATACACCATCGGAATTTGGAGAGGCACGAGACTCTCCACCCTTATCATCAGAAGAGATTTGATAAGCACGACTCTTATTTGGCCCCTTTGCTTTCCAGTTTGGTGGTTTTCCATGAATTTCCCAACATTTTTCGCGAGTGTGACCACTCTTATTGCAGTGAGAACACCATCGGTCAGAACGTTTTGCATCACTAGGGGAACGAGGAGTATGTTTTGCTACTAAAGCAGGTACATCGGAGGATTTAGAGTTCTTGTCCCCCAACATTACCTTTCGGCGAAGTTCTTCCCGTCGTACCATAGAAAAAGCAGCTGCAATGGAAGGTAATGGGTTCTGCCCCAATATCCTTCCACGAACATCATCAAGATCACGATTAAGGCCAGCAAGAAAATCATAGAGACGTCTTTTCTCTAAGTAACTTTTAAACCTTGCATTGGCTTCTAAACCTTGAAGATCTGCTGCATCATAAAGGTCCAACTCCTGCCACAGAGTTTTTAAAGCAAGAAAGTATTCAGTAACAGACATCCCCTCTTGATGTAACTCTCTTACCTTGGTGTTGAGTTCAAAAGCCTGAGAAGCATTGCCCAGGTCAGAATAATATTCTTTAACGGCATCCCAAATTTCCTGAGCCGTATCAAGAAACAAATAAGTTTGACTGATATCAGGATCCATAGAGTTAGTCAACCAGGTCATGACCAAGGCATTTTCAGTCATCCATTTATCATAATCAGGTTCATCAGCTCCAGGTTTTTCCTTTTTTCCATCAAGATACCCCATTTTCCCTTTTGCTTGGATAAACAGCTTGACAGATTGATGCCATTGCACATAATTTTTACCGTTTAAACGGTGGTTAGTGATCTGTATAGCTGGGTTGTCTCCGAAAGATGAAGAAACACCGGAAATATTACCGGATAATTTTTCAGAATGCTTATTCTCAACCTCAATATTTTCAACTTCCATTGTTAAAAAAAAGGAACTCAGAACAGGGACAGAATCAAAGAACCGAAGAGGAACCAACTGGACCCAGCAAGAAAAGTGCTCCAATTGAGATTTAAAACCTCAGAACAGGAAGAGGGAGGCCAGGCGAATCGTTCTGTGAAAGCCGCGTGGCAAACGGAGTCCGGCAAGGCGGCGCGTGGCTTACACGCGCCGGGAAGGCAGTCCTGCTGTGGCGGCGCGTGGGAGACTTTCCGGCGACGGGGCTGACGTGGGTCGACTCGGAAATGGCTGCTGAGTCCAATGGTGGCCTTGGTTTCGTGATTGAAGGGGTCCAGATATGATTTCTGAGTTAGTAGGGAACGGTGAAAAAAAAAATGAAAAGAAGAGGAGAGATGAACGAACGTGGAGATTTACAAAATAATCACAGGATAACCTGCTCTTGATACCATGTAGAAATATAAGACTGAAATATACTTTTCATATCTTGATTGACACCCAAAGGGTTCATTATATACAGATTACAAAGTAGTTAAGGAGATGAGGTAATAAATAAAATACACAGTAACCAAAGAGACATCACACTAACCAAAGAGACATCACACTAACCAAAGAGACATCACACTAATCAAAGAGACATCACACTACTCAAAGAGACAAGTAGTTAGAAATAATTAAGAGACTCTAGAATATTCTACAATGTCACATTTTCATATTTTAGGTTTTATATTTGTGGAGTACAATTTAGTGTATCACTTAGGTATACTTTGCACAGTAGCGTTGTAGCACTACCCGTTATAATGCTATAACAGTTTGGAGGGTTAGCCGCTACGCGCCGCTATCCGAGATTAATAAGTATGATCATGGGTTATGTTTTAATTTCACTTCCCAACTTCCTTTTTAATTTACTACAGCATTGATTAATGCTTTCTTATATGAAATGGTGTAGCACTTTTCTAAAGCATGTCTTGTTGCAGTTGTTAGTGTTGGGGCAGCACTTTTCTTGTTCCAGCAGTTGGCTGGAATAAATGCTGTGGTATATTATTCAACTGCCGTGTTCCGCAGTGCTGGAATTGCTTCCGATGTTGCAGCAAGTGCCCTGGTTGGTGCATCAAATGTTTTTGGTTAGTATTATTTAATCTTAAAAACGGTTAGTGTGCATTCAACCAAAGCAGATAAATGTTTATTGTGCAACATGCACAAACATGATATTGTTTCTGACTGATGTTTTCTTTTGTTACAGGAACTGCTGTTGCTTCCTCCTTGATGGACAGACAAGGAAGGAAAAGTCTCCTTATCACAAGCTTTAGTGGGATGGTAATAGTTATTTCCAGCACACATCTGTTTTAGGTCTAAAGCAGAAAAATGTGAGATATTGCATGATAGATTAATGATATGACTGAAACATCACAAGTTTAAATGTAAATATTGGTTTTTCTGGGCCCAATGCTTTGCCTGGCTAAACTTATCCAAAGTGAAAGAAATATGTCTTGCATTAATGTAGTGACATAATGCATGTTTGGTTAATGTGTCCGATTATACTTTTACACTTCAAATGTAGTTTTGGACACAAAAGAATTTTGTCAATTTAGAAACCATCTCCTTTAAGCCTTCAACTCAGCTACGACACTCAAAAGGTCGACATGGCAAAATATGAATGTAAAGTAGTACTGACAAATCAGTACTCCCATAATACTAGAAATGCTTGTGCAGAAAAATAAATGTATTCATCCTGCTAGAGTATGCTGATTTGATTTTTCTTACATGAATATTCTTTCCCTTGTTCTCTGCACTACTTTTGTAGTTGTAGCTTTAGATTTTATTGATTGATTGCAATTTGCAAAATGCAAGTATCATTTCTTGTCATGCTGGTAAGGCATGCTGATTCTATTGGGTTTATTACTTACAAGGGTGAATGAAGATATTCCAATGCTAGTCAGAAATGGTTCTTTGTACGATTTTATACCCATCTGGCCAGTACTTGGGAATGGAAGGGTTTGTACATGCTACTATGCTATATTAAAAATGGTAAAGATGATAAGGAGGTTATGCAAGACAATTTTGAGAAGTCTAAACAAGGGGTCAAACTTCTTCTTTTCCACTTCTCTGACTCCCCTTTTGTTGTGAATGCTTATATTTTATTTTACTCTCACAGGAAGAAAGGTTACTTTCAACCATTATGATGTTTAATTTCATTTTATGCTTGCATGTTAGAAGCATAATTTGGTTGGTAGTTATCAATTTATCTGTCTTTTTCAGTGAGATGCTTAAATGTAACCAAAATACTTTTGTTATGAATCTAACTAATTTAAAGCCCTATCCTCCTGGATGAGGTGATGACTTTGTATGTATATTTTGGAAATGGATCCTCTTATGCGGAAAAATAAATAAAATAATGACATGGTCATGTGGGAAGATCACAACCATACAAAAGTGAATTAACGGTTATGATTTTGTAACTACCAATTTCAATATTTTTTCTCTTTCATCCTTTATTACCATTGATCCACTTTTGTATGGTTATGATTTCCCACATGACCATGTCATGGTTTTTTTCAGATGAGAGGATCCAGATCCGTATATTTCTATTTGGTGCAGTCAAACCAAATCATCCCAAAGCATTTTTTATTTATGTAACTGACAGCCTTTTTGTTTGTCTTTACCAGGCTGCTTCTATGTTGCTTCTTTCTCTGTCCTTTACTTGGAAGGTCCTTACACCATACTCTGGCACCCTTGCAGTCCTTGGGACTGTTCTGTAAGTTATTTAATTTTGTCAATAATAGTGATTTCTATTGAACTACTAAACTTCAATGAACTTCTAAACTTTGCATTTCTATTGACTCTTGTGATCTATGAATTTTAACCAGCTATGTCCTATCCTTCTCTCTTGGTGCTGGTCCTGTGCCTGCCCTTCTTCTACCAGAGATATTTGCTTCTAGAATTAGAGCAAAAGCAGTTTCTTTGTCATTAGGCACACATTGGGTGAGTGACTTTTATGGAATCTAATATTTGACCTGTAACTAATGTCTTTATCTTGCCATAATTTTGAAATTCTACTGCTTAGAGACTGAAACAAACTAAAATCTTGGTAGTTTTTACTAGTAGTTTCTTTGGAGCTTACCAAAATCCCAATTTACTGTTCTTAAAGACAAATATAAAAGAAAAGAAGTACCTTGAGCCGCCATATCTAGCTCAGCCACAGTGTTGTGCTTTGGTGAGCACATATTGATTTTTTAAAGAGGAAGTTTATACTTACAACTCCCCCCCCCCCCTCCCTCCCTCCCTCTCTCTTTATAATCCCTTATAACCATTTTTGTTGTCATTAGATCTAGGGGTGTGCAAAATAACCAAAAAAGTGGGTCGAACCATGAACCGAACCGCTCCATAAAATAACCGGTTTTAAAAAACTAGTTCATGAACCGAACCGGTTTTAAAAAACTAGTTCATGAACCGAACCGGTTTTTAGAACCGGTTTACGAACCGAACCGTTTCCGAACCGAACCGAACCATTTTCAAACCAAACCAAATTAATTTTTATAACTTATTTTTTAAATTTTTAAATTTTTTCTTTTCAAAAGAGGGTCGACCCGAATCACTTCCGAACCGGTTCCGAACCGAACCGAACCGAACCACTTCTGAACCGAACCACTTTTGAACCGAACCATTTAAACCAATTCGGTTCGGTTTTTCAAAAATTCCGGTTCGGTTCGACCCATGCACATCCCTAATTAGATCAAAATTAAATCATTGATAATAAAATAGTATCAACTGAGAGCTGGTTGATTTGATTTTGGGATAGGTTATTCTACCTACCATTTTTTCTGCCTACCTTTGCCTACCACTCTAAAGCACTATTAGATCAGAATCTTAACTCACATTTATCTTTCTCTCTCTTCTTGCGATTCTGATCTAACGGTGTTGGAAGGTGGTAGGCAAAGGTAGGAAGAAAAAATGATAGGTAGAATAACCTATCTCTTTGATTTTAGTCTAACAATAACAAAAATAGTTGTAAGAGGTCAAAACTAAAAAGATATTACAAGTATAACCTGCCTCTTTTCTGAATACTATAATTGAAGAAACTTTCCTAACAAAATAGCTTCACTAGGAGTTCCTCACCCAACATTCTGCTTCAGAAGTTCCTTGGATCTCTTGTCTATAAATGATTTATGCTAAATTAAGTTTTTCATAAATATTATGTCATCAATGAAACTATTATTTATTTATTTATTTATTTTGCTCTTATCAGATCTCCAACTTCATCATCGGCCTGTATTTCTTGAGTGTTGTAAACAAGTTTGGTATCAGCTCCGTATACTTGGGGTTCTCAGCTGTCTGTGTTCTTGCTGTTTTGTACATAGCTGGTAATGTTGTGGAAACAAAGGGTCGATCATTGGAGGAAATAGAACGTGCTCTTAGCTCTTCAACTTAAAAATCTTCCAGAAATGAATTGTGGTCATAATTCCAATGCTACTCAGAACTGTTTTGCCTTTGTAATCATGCAAGAGTAATAACCGGGCTAACTTGTTTAGTGTACCCAAATTTTGCTTGTGTGCAAATATGGGAACAACATGGTGTGAGCTTTGGTCAAGCATCTGTATTCATTATCATCTTTTCCAACTGACAGTTTTTGTCACAATGTATGTTTGTTTGAGAATGATTTCTCAACCTTTGATACAATAAACATGTGGAATTGACACTTACAGCAATTTTTTTTTTTTTAAGTTTCTGGAAGGAAAAAATAATAATATTGGATTTTTATGAATGAAAATAATAGACGAATGAATGGTATCACTACATAGGTGCAGCTCCAAAGGTAAGGGAAAAGAGAGACTATGAACAATTGACTCTCTTATTCTCGCAAGTCATGAAAAAGATAAGATTATAAACTATGAAGAACCGATTCAATCCAAAAGCTTAATTTATTATGTAAGAGTTTCTTTAATGGTTTATATTATACTCTAACACGTCCTCTCACACGAAAGTCCACTGAGTTTGAAGTGTGAATAATGCACAGGTCCATTTATCTCTGCTAAGAAAATTTCACAAGAGAAAATGGGGGCAATGAGAATCGAATTTAGGATACGAGACTCTAATACCATGTAAAAAATCAATTTAACTCACAAAATTAAGCTGATAAGTGAGGAACTTTTTAATGATTTATATTATACTCTAACATGAATAATCAACTCTCATTCTTATTCTCGCAAGTCATGAAGCACCGGGGTTTATTTGTCTTTTGCACTCTATATAACTATACTTGACTATTGTATGGTATGGAACTGAATGAAATAATTGCAATATGATACGGATATCTCTTTCTTTGGGTTACCAAATAGCTAATTATAATAACGTGGCTAAAATATAGCCATGAAGGTCTTCACAGTTTATTTGATTTATCAGAACGTCTCTGGACCATAACTGTCATAGAACTATGCTCCTACATAACATGTAGTCACTTGTGCACCGTTGTGACTTCAATAATTTTTCAGTTGTATTTTGTATTGTATACGATGTCACTACAATCATCCGTAAAGTGGACACATAAAAATAGATTAGCAAAGAGCCGAAGAGGGTCCTCAGCTGTATAAAGCAACATCTAGCAAAACATTGATGCGTCCAAATTTCTTGCACTCAACTTGTAACATGTATAGTCTCCAGATTGGGGAATGATCTCAACTAGAACAAAAATTCTAACCTTTCTTTTTCAAGTCTAAAAATCAAATAATTTGTTTGATGGTTACATTGTTGATAATGCTAATATTAAACAAATAGAACTCTATGGTGTAATTAGCTCATTACCTATCATCTTATACTTGCTATAATAACCTAACCAGGGCAGGGTTACTGATAACCATGAGGATACATGTCAACTTTTAAGCCCCAAAACATGAATAACTGATGTTCCCTTATTATGTACTGCATGTGCAAGTACAAAAAAAAAACGACTTGAGCACTTCCAGGATTATCTTCAAATACGGATTGCGGCATATTGCGGCCAACCACGAAAAACGTTATAGCATTATAACGGGTTGCGGTTGCGGAAATAGCGGAATAGATATATGACAGAAATAATGACAAAAAAAAAACATTTTTTAAAGGCAGAGATAGCAAAAGTGATAGAGAGAGACGCGGATAGACTAAAAAACCTTTAAATCTTTTCTGTTATACATTTAAATTTAGGACAAAATTGACATTTTGCCTTATAATAGCAATATGGCTGCAAATGCGATCGTAATGACCGCTATTGCGTTTCGGTGCGGTGCAGTTTCTTGCGGAGAGGCACCGCAACGCCTATATGGCGCGGCTTGCAGCGTTATTGCGGTGCAATTAACTACTATGTTTCTCACTGCAGTTCCATGGTGATATCTACATGTTGGACTTCCTCTCCCACCTCTCCTTGGTGTCAAGCCTACAAAAGTTGTTAATAACAGACAGATCAAAAGATTGTAAACTGCACACATGGAACATAACAAATAACCATATATATGTGAATAAACTAGAACTACAATACTATAAACACAATCAGTGATGAGTGCGTTTAAAATTGGGATTTCTAATTCAATTAAGCCTCAAGCAATGATAAAGCTGCTTTTTTATGACTTAAAGATCACGAGTTTAAATTCGAGAGATAACCCACTTACAAATATGCAAGGATAAGACGGCCTACAAAGATTGCCCTTTTTCCTTACAGTGATGTGTGCGGTTAAAATTGGGATTTCTAATTCAATTAAGTCTCAATCAGTGATAAAGCTGCTCCATTGTGACTTAAAGATCACAAGTTTAAATTCGAGAAATAACCTTTTTACAAATATGTAAAAAGGATTGCCCTCGTTCCTTACCCTCATCTAAGAAGCACCGATATTCCTTAAAAAATTTTTCCAACCTATCGGATAGGTGTATCGGAAACGTATTGTTTGGTAATCGACATCCTGTATCATTGAATAACGTATCGAAAACGCGTATCGGTGCTTCATAGACCCTCGCTAACCGGGATTTAGTGGGGAGTGATTTTGATTCAATTAATGAAAGAAACTACTGCTAAATAAGGTCCATTGATTAAAGTGGAGCTAGAGTTATACCCCCAATGCAATTTTTGCTTCTTTGGTGCAGAAAGCACAGATACACCATCATTTGAGTCTTCATTTCTGGTATTAAAGCCTTCACAATCATTCCAGAGGCTTGGTTCTTTGATATCAACTAGTAAACCTTGACCTGCATTTTTTTGGCTTGATAGGTCATTGCCTTGTAATTTTTTGTTTGCCCCATCTGCAGAACCATAAAGTTGAGGACACATAAGATCGGATTTATAATAAATTTTCATTTTTTTTTTCATTACATAGAAAAAAAAAAAAAAAAAACCTTTGGATTTTGTTTTAAATTTTGATTTTGACTTTAGTTGTAAGCGCTTCTTGTGAAGTTCCTATAACAGTTAAATGTTTCAGACAATGTTAGCAGGGAACAACATTAAACAAACATAGTGAAACAATACCCAGGT